>VZRQ01005219.1:1649510-1809557 GCA_013397975.1 Machaerirhynchus nigripectus | reverse complement strand
TTTTTTTTTTTTCCCCTTTGTTACCAGAAAAAGGCACTTTCCTAACATTAAGAAAAGGCACATGCTGGAGTAACAGTGCCCTTCACACTTATACAAAGCGCTTGCTTATATGTGCTTGCTTATACAAAACTGAAAAACCACTGCAAGTGCTCAGGTTAATCTACATGCCAGCCCAGTTTAATGTCAGATCATTAGACAACTGGTCATTTCCTATTACAAAGGATTCACTTTGAGTGGGATCACGGTGATGTTAAACACAGCACACAATACATCAGGGATTCCCTCTGAGAAAGAAATGCAGGATCTGTCCTTCTGCTTTTATTTGTCTTGTAGGTATTGCTCATTCGTTTTTCCAAGCCTATTTGTTGTGATATCATGAGCATGCCCAGTGGCAGAAGATAAAGGAAGGCAAAATCAAAGTGACATTGAGTAACTCTACACATTAAGCTTTGATGCAGAAACATATTGTTTGAAAATACTTGGGTGTGCAGCAGGTCTGTCAATTAGAGCTAATTATTTTTCTCTGATCAGGAAGAATGCAATCTTGTTTTAGGCAGGTTTCTTTGAAATGTTCGTCTTTTATATAACTTCATTATAGGAAAATACTTCTTCCAAATTACTTCTTTTCTCGGCTGCTTAGCTATTGACTCAAATTGTCTGTGTTGAGTAGTTCTCTCTGCTTTGATAATTAACTTTTGATCATTACTGAATTTAGCAGCTCTAGTCAGATGTGTTCATAGCCATCCTCCTCAACTATTTCAGTGTTCATCGCCTTTAATCTTTGAACAAAATGATCTCATTGAGCCTCCATCAGCCTTGCTACTCAGTTAATAATTCCTGTTTCTCATCTTCATGACTGAGTTTGATTTGTTTTAGACTTGATGCAAGCTTTTGATTATTAATTTAAGATATTTCAAAGACAAACATGTTTTAAGAGTTATTTTTTTATCTTATATTCCTAGGCCTTTACAAGTAACAAACTGGTTTTAACTTCACAATGGTTCCTAAACTTCGTGTGTTAAAAGTATTACCTTAAAACAGAACAGGTGGGAGGTCCCTGAACCACCATATATGTGCCCTGAGTGGCAGATGCTGCTGCCAAAGGCTGAAATGAAATTGGACTGGTATAATGTAATATTCAATGGGTGTTAGGAGAATTACATCATGGGACCTTTGCTAATTTTGAGCTTGAAAACATGCATTAAAATAATTTAGGATGATTAGAAAATGAAAGTCAGAGTGAACCAGACAATCATTCCGCTTTAATTTGTAATTTTCTTCTCACTTTTTTTAAACAATTATGGCCTCTCCATAATTGCGCTTTTGCTCCCTAAGACCTTATTTCAACAGCTGGCTCCAGTGCTGAAAAAGAAGGAAGAAGATGAGGAATATGTGAAAAGCAGTAAGACACAGAGGCTCATCCCTCAGAGAATTTTTGCCCAGAGATATTTTACCATGATTCTTGTAGCTGTGAATGACTCCTACCTCTACACCTGATTTTGGTGCTAGTTGTTGTACCATTAGCTGGAGAGGCACCTGCACTGTGCTGTACTTGTTCTGCAGTGTGGATTTACCCATAAACTTACTTTGTTAGAAGGTATTTAATTATTACACAAAAGATTAAACACAGGAATAAGCACAAACAGCTTCTAGATTGTGCACAAGGTCTGCAAAATGTGAAATTGATGCTTTTCTTCACCACTATCAATTACCTGACTGGCTTTTGGATTGAATGAACCAGAAAAATAACTCCAGTCAGTACAACTTTCCTACATCACAAAGGAGAGGAGAATGAACTGACAAGAGGTTGGCTCAAAAATAACCAAGTAAAATAGTTGGCATCTGCAAAAGGCAAATTATATTTTTGGTGAAGTGTTACAGGGGAAGTGTCTGCTATCCAAAGAAAAGATGTATTTTCTGTTGCATAACTGAAAAACCAGGATTTTCATAGAAAAGTATTTGATTTTAAGAAAGTGAGATTAGACAAAAAGAATTTTCCAAGAATGCCCCCTCACCCTCTTGACTCAGAAGCACTGGTGAGCCAGCTAAGAAGGCAATTGCTGAGCCTCAAGGCATCCCTTAGGGTGTGACAGATGACACTTCATGCCATCAAATGTGTTGGCAGAAGAAGGCAGGCCTTCATGCTCAAACTTTTCCCCTTTTTCCATGAGCTGCTGCAACTCTAACTCAGGTTTATCCCCCAGTTTCTAACCAGCTCTGTCTGCTTGGGTGAACAGCCAAGTGACCCTACACAAACAGGTTTACAACCCACCACACTCTTCTCCTGTGCTGTAGGTATAGAAGAGACTCCTCAGAGACTCAATGCAATAGTACAGTAAAAACAAAGATACCTTCCACATTAGTTGAGTTATATATATATATATAGTTTATATCTCCTCCTAGATTATAATTGGCTTTGGAAGTTGTACCATGCTCTTTTTTATACAGAATGCCTTCTCTATGATCCTAAGTAACCAACTGAGAACCACGACTTATCAACTGTGCTGTGCTCTGATTTCTCCAGTTATATAGCTGGTGCTAAATACGACTTCCTGGGGAGGAGAAGAACATGGTGTGCAGCCAACAAACCATCCAGATTTGTGATGGGAATCAGAAAGCCAAACCCCAAGGCCTGAAAGATCAGTATGTGTATGTATAAATATGTGTGTTGTGTTCCTTTTTTTTTTTCTCCTTTACTTCATTGGTTACACTCTCCTCTACCTGTCCCCTAATGTCAACAGAGGAGATTGTATTTCTTTCTTGCTAATTGCCTTTGACATGAAGTTGGCAACCTTGTATTTGAGATTCTGCGTGTGATGTCCCCAGTCAGTCTCACCTCGATGAAAAGCCCAACGTTACTGTATCTAGGACCAAAAACAATGGAGAAGTTACTGTCCCCCTCATGTCACAGTTTTAAAAATGAGTACTTTCCCTTCAGGATTCAAATGTGTGGAAGGGATCAGCCAAAAACCATTTTTTGGAATATCTAGTCACCAAGGATGTGGTATCAGCAAATCAGAACAGTTCACTGAGCCCTCGCTGTGTATGAACCACAGAGAGCTCCCACCACTGCTGTGAGCAATGCAGTAACCTTCCTCCATGGCTTCAGAGAGAGAGGCTCAGGAGTACTTGAAATACTGCAAATTTCATTGTAGTCGTTGCAGTGGAGGTTGGGTAAAAGAAAAAAAAAAGAGTTTAAGTGACCAAATCTAAACCAGTCTTCAGCTTAGGAGTCACCTTCATCTTGCTGAAAGGGAACTGCCTTTAATTGAGCAACAACACAGACATATTTGGGCTTCGATCAGCATTTTTTTCCAAATCCCTGTTTTCCATCAGGCTAAGGGTGGAAATCAAACTAAGAAAGCGTGCAATTAAAAACTGTGGCCACTTCCAATTCTTGAAGAATTATTCTATACATCTTTTTCTTTCAAAAGAGAAAAAAGAACTACACACACTGAGTGCACACTGCACTCTGAGGAGTGCTTGGCTGCTTCTGTAGACATATCTGAGCTGGTTTTAAATTAGCTGGTGTGGTTTCTGTGAACATTGTTGCTTTTGCCACACAGGTTTCAGTTTACTCAGTGTCTTTGGTGAACTTTACAATACAAACTGTTACAGCTATCTGTCAGTGAGCAGCCGTACTGCAAAGATAACTCACATAACATGTTTGCTTATTTTAGGACTTCAATACTAATGTACCTTGACAAAAGAGGCTTGAAAAAATGTCTTCTTTTCCCATAAAAAATGCTCTTGATGGCGAGTTGCTATTTGTACTAATTTTGAGTCCTCAATCCAACAAAGGAGAAATTGTAACATGACATTACAAATTATACTTATTCTGCTTTTGCAGCCCTACAAACCATTGTAACCTACTCCAGATGACTCTGCCTTGTCAGGGGAGTTGGACCCGGCCTCCTGAGAGCTCTTCCAACCCTACCTATTCTGTGATCCTGAAATTCTGTGATTGTCAAGTTAATTTAAAAATGCTAACCAATGTCTCATGAAACCCAGTAGATTTAAGTGTTCTGACAGCACCAATTGACTATGGCAGAGAACAGAACTCTGTCTAGAGCTAGGCCTGATTTTTCGTAAGAATTGTTTTATTTGGGAAATAACTATACATCCCTGGTAACAGAAGTTTGGAAAATTGTACTGAATGGTCCATTTTAAAGAAAAAATTCTACACTGAAATTGTGGTTTGAAACATCATTTCCTAGAAATTAATTTGTTACAAATTGATTACAAAGGACCAAGGCTTAGTGGATGATAATCCTATTGTGAAAATATAAAAGATCTATCTGTAACTAAAACTCAGTATTTGCTACTGTCTTATTTACTCGTGATTTTTCTAAAATGCCTGTTTGGTTCAACCCTCCAAAAGGGTAATAAATAATAAAAAAATCCATTCCTTGTTGAGTTTACTCCATAGCTGTACTTCATCATGTTAATCTCATTATTAAAAAATTGAGGAGGCAGAAGAAACATAGAAAAGGTCAAGAATCCTTTATAAGAGAAAAAAAAAAGCCTTCCCTAAACTTTCTTCAAGGAATAAGCAGCAAAAGGCTTGTTTCAAAGAATATCCTGTGACCTTACTTTCCAGCTGCAGTCAACACAATCTGTGCATTGTTCAGGTTCCCAGTTCTAGCAGGAGAACCATCTTTTGTACCCCTGAAACTTACCTGGAAAGTGCTGATATTTTGTGGTCTTATGATTAAGATCTCTCTCTCTCCCTCTCTCTCCAAGGTGTAGTTTTAGAGTGCAGTGCCCGATGGTTGTTTTTGAAATGTTCACTTGCTCTGCCCCAATGGACAGGCAGACACCTCAAGACACATCCCCTTGTACCCCTGCTCATTTGCAGTTTATGCCCTTAGGTTTTCCTTTGTGATAAAGGCCTTTATCTCATTCCTTTGGGAATCCTTAGTCTTCTCCCTATTTTAAATAAATGAATAGTTCCCTAGACTTGAGAAGCAAAAGGGCAGAGTCACAGAGTACCAGCAGTGGCAGTGAATTGATGTTGCTGCTGTTCATGCTGCCCATTTATTTCCTGTACAGGACTAAAAACTTCGAGGATTTTAATTTATACTGAACATTACATCTATACTGAATGTTAAATGCATTACAAACAGGCAGCAGAGACAGCAGAGGTAAATACACATGAAATAACTCTTTGCTGACCTTGGTCTGGTTTAGTACATTGCTCAGATGACTTAGCTAATTACTAAATTGCACAGTTCCAAAAATTATACTTAATAGTATTGCCATGAAATTGGTAATTTTGAAAAGCAGGCACATTCTCCATGAGAGCACCCAGCTGAAATCAATTGCACTGTCACACTGGTCCTGACCTGTCCCTGTGTGCAGGCAGATCTGTTCTGGGAAGATTCATCCTGCCAGTACAGAACAGAGCACCTACAACCCCAGCAAACCTTACAGGGGCAGATGAATTCATCCTAAGAAAAATTAAGGTGTTTAGTTTTCATTACTGTTCTCTTTCTGGAATACATCCAGGGGAGATCAGCTTTACTTCTCTCCTTATTCTGGCTGACAGAGGCTAATTACTGGATTTATCATGCCCTTTTCAGCACCTACTTTACACTTTTTCTGGCTACCTATGAGTCCCTCCTTCAGCCTTTTGCAACCCTCTCTGTCTCAAACCCAGAACCAGCACTCTACTGGTGTAAAAAACTCCCAAGAACTCAGATTTTGAAGCTCAGAGATGGTTGCTTAGGCTTTTACAGAAGAGCAGCGCTGCAGATGGCCAGTGTGAAAAACCAGACACTTCCTTCACCAAAATGCTTCATGAGACATTCATGATAAAAATCACACCCTCCTTTTGAGGAGAAAAGGGAGATAAATGTGTCCTATCTGGTTAGATTAGTGAGTGTTGAGCACTGCAATGGCCTGCAGGTATCACAGACTTCAGATTTATTTTACAGGACAGTCTGGCCAAGTCTGGCTTTTCTCTTAGCAACAGCAATGCTGGGGTTGATCAATTCTCTCACCTGCTGCTGCCTCTGCTTTGTTGCCAAAACACTACAGGGCTTTTGCGTAAGTAGCATACATAGCAAGAGGCTCTGGGGAAATATATTTTCCTCCATGCTTATAATAAAGACTCCTTTACAAAAAACTGTGTGCACAACCATGCACACACACACACAGAGCACATGGCCTGTCCTGTGGACTGAAAGCCTCATCTCCCTCCTCTCTCCCAACCCAAAAAGGTTGGCAAATCACCAGCATCAGGTTCTTATGGCTGTACTGAGGAACAACCTCTGTTTAACTGGTGTCAGAGGCATCAGGGGTTCTAATGCTTCTCCCTCACTTGAATGATGTCTTACAGAGCTTGGCAGCTTCAGGCTGGTGGCAGGAGAAGTGACCCCAAGAGCAGCCCCTGTTAAAGAGAGTGCTTGGGGATTATGCAGTGCCTGCTTACTTGTGGGGAAGAGAGGAGAGGGCTTCTTGAAGATGTATCATGTAAACCTTCTCTTCAGCTAAGGCATTTCATTCCCACTTCATTAGAGCTGCCTGCCTGCCACCATTTCTTTTCCTCTGTTGTTTTCTCTACTGCAGTGGAGGGTTTTTGACACTGAGCTGCCAGTGTCAACCCATGGATACACTTGGAAAAGGTGAAGCAGTGGGAGGGATGGAGTTCCTCCAGCTCTGGTGCTGGTCTGGGCAGCTGCTGCCCCAGAGCCCAGGTAAGAGCACAGCTGCAACCTGCAGGGGCAAAGTCCTTCTTGTTGATCTGTACTCCTGTGCACTCTACAGCAACCATTTTTCCTGAGGGTTGTATTAATCCCCTTCCTCACTGATGGATGACCTCCACAACAACAACATGTGTGAGAAAAATTACGTGTGATCCTGTGAATTTGAACAAGTCAAAAGGTTTTGATAGCACTGTGTGTTTTAGTGGTGTGCTATGCTTTTTGCAGAAAGCTCAGCCCGGATCTCAGGATGGCTACTGAAAGCTTCTGCTGGTAATAAACAAATGATATGAACCTGCGTCATTACCATGTGAATTATAACCTTAGATATGTCAGTCATCAAATCTCTTAGTACCAAAGATTTGCCTAACAGAAGCTGGAGTATTAATTTACACAGTTGATGATACATTGCTGTTTCAACCAGTGTTGTGCTCAATAAAATAATTCAAACAATTAAAATGGACTGAGGTAGCAAGAAGGGACATATATCCATGAAAGGATTTTTCATGGTTAGAGAGTGACAAGGTTGGAGAATGACTGTATTCACCTAATAGCTTCTGTTTTCATTAATGGCTTAATGAAAACATTTCCCTACCATTATAAAGCATGACTGCAGATCTTAAAACACTGGAATGTGTGCTCTTTTTCAAACACACACTGCTGTGGCTACAACTGATGCTGCACCACTCTGGGATTTCAATGGAACCCAATGACAGATAAACTGTTTACATTAAAAGACTCTATCAAAGTTATTTTGCACCTAGTTTCATCCTAATCCATCTGATTTTTCTATAGCTTTGACAAGATGACCTCTCTCACTGTGTGTGCAGTATTGATGTCATTACTGAAGAGCTGTTCTTCAGCCTTTCTGCTGATAACAAAGTAAATGGAAATGGAGAGAAACCTTGGGGGGGTAAACAGCTTGTTCAGGATCCAGCTAAAAAAGTGGGAAAAAATACAACAGGAAAGGATAGCTATTGTTACAAGGAAAGTGATCACTGTTGCACTTTAAAAAGTGTTTACATGATACAAAGAAGGCATATTATGCTTTAGAACTTCACAAACTTTAAAAAAATTAACTGGAATAAAGGCATTGAAAGCTCAGCATGTATTATAAGAATTCAAAGCTCAGCCTATGGCTGATTGCCTTTTTAGACTCAGCTAAAAAGTCAAACATTTTCAATTTAATTACCTAATACTAACCTACCAAAGAGAATTCTGTTTATGTAAAATACAAACAATAGAGCAGGGCCATGGATTACATGCATGTCTTGTGCTTCTAGGGTTTTCAGAGAAGTGGCAATCACTAAGGGGAGAAGAAAAAAAAAATCAAACAGAAAAGAAAAATATCTTATTGATTTGCTCTGCCAAAACCACTATATACATGAAATACTGAAAATGAAGCAGGTCTGTAACTAGCATCAAAGTTTCTTTGGTTCAAAAACACACAGAACACTAGCAATGCGCTTTAAATTAAGTACACATTTAAAAGGTTAACAGGACTATTCCTTAGGCAGAAGAACAAAGAGGAGCTGGTTAAAGAAAACTGGGTACACTACAGCTACTTAAAGTACTGTATCCGGGCACAACTCATTTGGATGCCTTTGAGCTCAAAGCTAATTTGAATTATACAGAGGTGTTTTAGAGAACAAAAAGTACTAACCTGTGTTTTATCTAAGCTCTTTCAGCTGAACTGAGCTACTAATTAAAAATCTTCACTACTCTTCCTAATTTCTGATGTACTTTTTTAACAGAGTAATAAAGCCATCTAAAAAGCTGTGTCCTTCCTCAGAGGAGAGTGTTAACATTAGCATCTCTGAAACGCCTTGTCATCTCCTGGTTTTACTAACAGCATGTCTGTCATCTGCCTTGATTGTACCTCTTGTAGCCAGTCTGAACACCCTGTGCCATTCTGAATGCAATACTGATGCACGTGCCAAAGTTCCTCTCAGTGACAACACCACAAGAGTTCACAATCCAGGCAAGGCTTACATGTAACAGTACCTCTCAAATAGTACATTAAACAGATGTGTACCTGATATTATAAATTTGTGACATAAAAATCTATTGGGTTGGTCAGTGTGCATATTAAAAATCATTCAAGTAGGTCAAATTGTGGATAACTTAAAACTTTAAAGACAGCAATTTTAATAAAACTGTCAATACCATTTTCTTTGTAAAAACATTTGACACTGATTATGCTGCTTATATTGAAAGAGAAACACAAGGTCTGTATCTTCAGATCTTTTATTGAACTGTGAGCACAGCATCAATAACTGCTTCTCAGCTGTAAATGAAAATTGATTCCAGATCTAACCCATCATTTTCTGTGTGTCTTTAATCCCAAATCACCCACAATGAGACATAAGAATCAGCATTTTGTCTATGGGACAAGGATGTGTCACATGGCCAGCTCCACAGTGTCTGCACTGGAGGCACTGTGGTTGTGTTCACACGTGTACGATGCAGGTGGTAAATGCAGCCTCTCCTTGCAAGGGCCAAAAGGTGGGAACAGGAGTTTGCAGCTGGGGTGCAGTCACTGTAACCTGCCTCAAGCTCTACTGCAATGGCCAACATGGTCCAAAGCTTTACAGGTCTGAAATCTGAAGGGACCCGTGATGAGCATCTCACTGGACCTCCCGCAGGTCACAGCCCAAAGAAATTCGCTCAACAATTTCTGCATCAAGCCCACAGCTGCCAGAAGGCTAAAAGGAAAAGAAACCCACAAAGTTTCCATGCAATTTGCAGCAGTTTGAAACTTGTAGGTTGAATTTGCAGTCAGCTCTCACTTGCTGAAGCCTCTTAAGCCCTCTGGGGTGAAATGAAAGTGTACAGCCTCCTTCATCTTTCTCCTGGTGATGTGTTGCTAGGCCACCATCATGTGTGCCTTAACTGAAATAGACATAACACTTCCATTAAGGAGGGTTCTCCAAATCATGTTTATAACTTTCAGGAGCAACTTCCAGTTATTCAAAATTCTGTTTGAAAAGGGAATGCCCAAACTGGGCAGCACACTCAGTAACAGCCTTGCTGGTGCCATCTATAGAATAAATACCTTCCACTGACTTCAACCTGGTAGTTCCTATCCTATCCAGAAATGAAGCTCAATTTCTCAGCTACATAACTGACTGGACCTATTGCGTGCTGTGTTCCTCCTCAGCAGTGGGGAGAAAAGAAAGGAGATCTGTAACACCTGAAAGAGTCCAAAACAAAAGAGCCCTGAGTAAATGCAATCTAGTTCATAAATAAGGGTGCTCATTCATAGCAGTGAGGGAGGAAAACAGAAGAGCTTTGTTTCTTGCAGCCAAGCTTCTAACAATCGTCCACCATGACAAATGGACTACTGGTAGTCTCAGAAGATGGGCTGATAGATCAAACTCTCTCCAGATACTACGGACTTTCACTAAAAGCTGATATCCAAGTGCATTTATGGATCTGTGTCACTACTGTCCTGCCGTGTAAAAATTGAAGGGTCCCTAGCAATTTCCAAAGGACAAATCCTAGGGCTCCCTACTGACCACTGTTCTCAATATCCTTGAAATTAGAGTACAAATAAAGGAAACAAACTTGATTTTTACATTCTCTGTTGGGGTATTTTGAATAAAAATGAGTAAATGCCAACTCATGCTTCACATTGGCTGCAGGCTTATAGAACAAAAAATCATGAAGACTGTAAAGACAATGATTCCATTTCCTTATAGAAATGCTGCATAAACTGCTAGAATGGTTTTGAGCTGAGAGTTTTAATCTTTTCTCTCCCTGCCAGAATGAGCACGTGTGTACACCTGAATAACAATGGTCATTTGACTGCAAAATATTTATGTTAAAAAAGCCCTTGAAGTTACTTTGTTGATGTTTATGTGTCTGACCAGTGGGCCAGATCAACCTTTTTTTCCAATTTCCAACCCCCTCTCCTTAAAGAGATGTGGCAGAGGCTGCTGAAGTGTAATGGGTGAGAGATGCAGCAGAGTCATGCTGCTCAGCACTGCAAGGCCTTAGCCTGCCAAAAATAAAAAGGCAGACACAGTTATTCATTAGGGAAACCTGAAAAGCTGTGAGCTGTCTAATTTTGTCTACACCCTGTTTGTAATACAAGTAGAAGAGATGCAACCATACATATATGGTACACAGGAAAGCTGAATGTTCCCTTGAAGTGCAGGGCATTTAAGGAATGTTCTCAGTGTGCTTGTGTCCAGTTACTTTATTTGGAATCCCTAAGGATACAGGTCAGTTTGTAGATGACACCAAGTTGGGCGGTCGGTGGTGGGCTTGGTAGTGCTCAGTTAAGAGTTGGACTTGATGATCTTAAGAGATATTTTCTAACTGAAATGATTGTATGAAAAAAAAGCCCAGAAATTTTCTAAATAGTACAAAATTTGGAGAAACTACATAAACAGTCCCTGTGGTGCTCTCTTGTTTGTCTGCAGCCTCTGCTGTGAATGGCAGTACTGGGAAGACACGTGGAGCTTTGGAGCAGTCCGAGGCTTCCTGCAGCTCGGGCACATCCCCACCACAGAAGGGCCCAGGCTGCACCCCTGGCCTGGGAGCAGTGTGACACTGCTGACACACACGAGACATGTCCCACACGGACAGCAGTGACGTTCCAGAGCTGCCAGAACCCCTCTGTACACTGTATTCTTTCCTGCTCGGGATTAACATCAGAGATGACATCTGCTCAAGTCAGTGAGGGCTTTTCATTTGATGTCAGCAAACACTGGTCCAGGCATTTGCTTCTTCATTCACCAGTGGTAAGGGATTTCATCCCAGCCGTATGAACTGTGTACATTCGGAATTCTGTAAATTCTACTTAAGTCACTAGAAAACTGCTACTGTAGGAAAACAGCAGTAACTGCTACCTGACAATAAATTTCCATTTCCGTATTTTAGGCATCTCAGGATCACAGTGTCATTTTACAGGACCATTGGGCGAATTTCCAAAGATCAGGAAACCTGATGGTGTCATAAGTCACAATGTTTGCACAACACTGCATTGCATGAGTACAGGGTTTTGACCCTTTGGCTTCAGAAGACAGCGCGAGTCTTCACAGTGCTAAAAAATACTGACTTATATGACTAAGGGGTCAACTTTCACCAGAAGGTAAATCTTTCCTGGCATGACCCTAAAGGATGGATTAGGTAGGGTAAAGGAGAACATTTAGGTGGTTTAAAAATAAATAAGAAAGAACTACTGGCCTATAATTAACATTTCCCAGGCTGAACAGATGATCTTATGCTGAATTATAGCATTACCTTCCTCTCTATTGCAGAAGTATAGAAATTTGAGCCTATTGCATATATGAAGTAAAACGAAAGATTAATCTAACACAAAGTTTCATTTTTTTTCTGATAAGAATGTTGAGAATATGAATCTCACCAGCTTTCTTTCCCAGCATTATCCATACATATTTATAAATGGGAAGGCTAGAGAATGAAATGAGCCAGTTTTCTGAAAATATTTCTTCATTAACATCCCAAATACATGGAGAAACTTTCAGTATTGATTTAGAGCTACATGCTGAGGGCTTTCCCTTTCACAAATGGGAATCACTGGATTAGTGTGGACTCCCAACCCTTTACTCTCTGACTGCAACAAAAACTTACAGACCAAATTTTCTTGCGTGGGATTGTATAAATGGATTACAAAGTGCAAACCAACTCTGTAGTTGTGTTGGTGCTCTGATGTGGTCATTTTACACACACTTCCAAAAAGCTCATCAAGTCAGAAATTGGGTGCAAACAAGGGGAGGCTGTTCCACAGTTAGCTTGGTAGAATGGAGGACAGGGATTCAGAGCACATTAGCTGTTCCTGGGTGATGCTCTGTGTGGTCTCTAATTCAAAGGTTAGTAAGTTGTATTTTGGTTTAGTTTAATCCACTTCACAAAGTTAACCAGCAAAACTGAAACGCATTCCTGTTTGAGAGTCAGTTTCCTCCAATGAGAAGGAAGCAAACAAGGTTTAAGCCAATGGATTCTGCACCACAGCAAAATGCTTTTCACACAAATCTGGTGAGTCAACACACAAACAGATCCAACCTATGAAATAACTTTGTCAGATTAAATGGTCTATGCACATATATTAGCTGTATTTACCTGTTCATTGTCATCTTCATCACTGCTGAGTTTTAGATCATCCTCAAGCATTCTGAAAAAAAAGAGAAACAATACAGAATTGCATTTAATGAATTAACTTCATGTACAATGGGCCAAATCTACACCTCAGCAAATCAAAGGAAAAGCTCTCTTTCAATTCAACAACAGCAAAATCAGACCTGAGGTAAGTAAACTGATGAATACCGCATGTATGTATGTATTAGTGCTTCTTTGCACTGCTAGGGAAGAACAAATGACTTTCAGGCTCATCCATCATGAAGTTTGGCAGCCAGTTGCTCTTTCATGTCCTCTTTTATTTCCACATTGTCTCACAGGGATTAGTCCATATACACCTACATGTATTTCTAAATCAGAAGAAAATTCAGCTCTGAGGCTGCTGAAAACTGAGAAAAAGTCATCCATGTTTCATTCTCGGTCTGGGGCACCACCAATTTCCTTTCTGGTACCCATCCCTACCTTATCAAACTGAGAATGCAAAGTGGAGAATAGCAAAAGAGGAGGTGCTTGTTTAAGGTTTGATGGGACCTCACAATTGTTAGTATCCAAAGGCAGAGCAAACATTTTCCAATCTGGGAATCTGCCAGTTCATACCTCCATTTTTATTTATTTATTTTTTAATACAGGGAAATCTCACAGGTCTGTGCCCAGCACTTGGTTAAAGGGGAATGATGCTCCTAAAAGATGGGGCTGGCCCTGTGCCTCCTTCCCTTCCTCTGGCAGAAGAAGGAGTTGAATTGTGCATTACTATATTAACACTCATATGACTTCTTTTTCTTTTAATCCAAGACTTGGGTACGAGAAAATTCATGGGGCAAGAAACCATGTTATTTGCTGCTACAGAGACAGAAAAGTTCTCTTCTTTGGGGGTCTGTCTAACCAGAGAGACGAGCAGTCACTAAATACACTGCTGTATCGCTTCCAATATATTCACCCTTTTATCTGAGCTGATAATCATCAGGGCACACTTCTACCTCACACCCATCTTTTCACCTTGACAAATTGTCTTATCCCAGGATGACGTACGAATGAATCGGCACATCTCACTCCAATCTGCTGTGACAGCCACTAAAATTGCAGATCTTCCTTTCTGCCAGCCCCAGCTCCTTTACCCACAGCAGGAGGCTTGCAAATTGCAATTATTGTTTCCTTTCTGTCTTGATGGAGACTGAAATCTATGATTTTTTATTGTTAGCCTTTAAATAACTCCAGCAATCAATGGATGTTCTGTTAGGAAGATTTTTTCTGTTTGAAGACTACCAGTAAATCATGGAAGCCTCCTGATACATGGAATTTTAAAGAGGGGACAATAATCCCAAATGTGGAAATATCAGAACATTCGAAGCCCTGATGGTGCCCTTAAAAAGAGAAAGTGAAGGAGATCTTTAAACTGGTTTGTGAATCATCCGTCTTTCAGCGACCTCTGTTGTCGGGCAACCCAGTGGTTACAAAGTATCTGGGCACATAACTACCAGTCATTAGCATCCTGATAAATGGTGATGCCCGCCTGTAATACGTGAACCCATAAAAGCACAACTGCAGCACAGATTGAAAAAAAAATCTCTTCTAAAAGTTAGGATTTGTGATGGGTTGACCTTGGCTGGATGCCAGGTGCCCACCAAAGCTGCTCCATCCCTCCTCTCTTATCTGGACAGGAGAGAGAAAATGTAACAAAAGGCTCGTGGGTTGAGAAAAGGACACTGAGAGATCACTCAGCAATTACTGTCATGGGCAAAACAGACTCGATTTGGGGAAATTATTTAGAAGTATTGCCAATGAAATCAGAGTAGGGCAATGAGAAATAAAACCAAATGATAAAACACCTTCCCCCACCCTTCCCTTCTTCCTGGGCTGGACTTCACTGACAGTTTCCTCTGCCTCCCCCCTCACAGCAAGGCAGGGGAATGGGGAATGGGGGTTATGGTCAGTTCATTATACACTGTCTTTGCAGGTTCTCCTCATGGGGAGGACTCCTCCCACGCTTCCCCTCTCCTTCCAGCATGGGGTCCCTCCCGCAGGAGCTGGCCCCTCACGAACTTCTCCACTCCAGTCCTTCCCACAGGTGGCAGTTCTCCAGGAGCCATTCCAGAGTGGGTCCCTTCCATGGGTACATCCTCCAGGCACAGGCTGCTCAAGCGTGGGTCCCCCAAGGGGTCACAAGTCCTGGCAGCAAAGCTGCTCCAGCGTGGGCTCCTCTCTCTACAGGGACACCGGGCCTGCCAGCACCGTCATCCCACGGGGTCACAGGCTCCTTTGGGCATCCCCCTGCTCCGGTGTGTGCCCCTCCCTGGGCTGCAGCTGGATCTCTGCTCCCCACGGCCCCCCCGGGGCTGCAGGGGCACAGCTGCCTCTCCATGGGAGCACCAGGGGCTGCAGGGGAATCTCTGCTCGGGCACCTGGAGCACCTCCTGCCCCTCCTGCACTGACCTGGGTGTTTGCAGGGCCGTTTCTCTCACATATTCTCACTTCTCTCTTCCAGCTGCTGTTGCACAGCAGGTTTTTCCCTTTTTAAAATCTGTTATGCCAGAGGCACTGCCACTGTCACTGCTGGGCTCAGCCTTGGCCGGTGGCAGTCCATCCTGGATGTTGGCATTGGCTGTGTTGGAAATGGGGGAAGCTTCCAGCAGCTTCTCACAGAAGCCACTCCTGCAGCCCCCCTGCTACCAAAACCTTGCCATTCAAACCCCATACTCAATTTTTCAGGAATTATTAGTCTTTAGAGGCCTGGACTTCGGTGATGAACAGAAACTTTTAATGCTGTTTATCTAGCAGACACATTCATTTGTTTCCCCAGAGCCATTACTTGCTGTGCCATTCTCAGTGTATCGCTGTGCCTTGATCTATCCACAGTCCCTGATTGTTATCTGCAAGTCTCATTACACCAGGAGGACAATACCCCCAGGAAACCGAGACCATTTTCATACAGGACTATATCATTCTGACTCTTAACTCTAATTCAATCCTACACTCCTACTTTTAAACCTACATTTCACTTTAATGTGTAAATTATCCACTGCTTTAAAGAATCACTGCTAGATAATGTATTCTATTGTTATTTTTTAATGCAGATTTAAGTGGACATAATGCAAAGATCTTTTCATGAATGAAACCCAAAGGGTGGTATTTTTTTATTTTTCCTTTCAGCTATTGGGTGGTTTGGTTTTTGGTGTTTGGTTTTTTTTTTGTTTGTTTGTTTGTTTTTTTTTTGTTTCGTTTTTTGTTGTTGTTGGTTTGTTGCTTTTTTTTTTTTTTTTAATTTGTTACATGTTAAATTCCTTTTTGACATACCCCAGTAGAAATAAACCAAAAAGGACAAAAGAAATTCCATATTGGATAAATGGAAAGAACAAAGAAGAAAACATAAAAAAGATAAATGGATACACTTACTAAACTAACCCTACAGCCATCTGAAATGGCTGATTAATAACTGTCCTCATACAGCCTATACTGCAGATACTTTCTAACAAGTACAGTAAGCGCAAGACATGTTTATTGAATATTGAAAAATATAAAATTGATATAAAACATGATTAGTAGGAAGGACAACTGTTGGAGTTGGTTTCAGAGAAACTAAATTCGCAGGATTTATGAATTCCCTTCAAGAGACTAATAGATGTTTAGATGACTAGAGAGAGGAAAAAAATTGGATTTTGGCATTTCTTTAGCAGTTCCAAGCTTATCACTTGGAGTGTATAATTCTTCTTAGCCCGTTCTGCTAAATGAAGAATATGTCATCCCCTTCAGTTCCAAAACTCAAAGCTTAAACAACTAAACCAAACAGCTTCTAAAATGCATCACGCTCTTCTGGCAGATGGAATAATTAAAGAGAAACTGAGTATAATATCAACCAGAAATATATGGTAGCCAGAGAAGTGAGGAAATAAATTAAAAATACGCAGTATGGGCAAATGTAGAATGCTGAACATTTCAAATAACCTATTCCCAGAGAATATTCATTAGAAAAAGTACTATTTTACAGAACACAGAGGACTAGACAGTGTTCCACCATTTTAAAATGTGCTTAATTTTCTGAAGACATGGGTCACAGTAGCTTGTACTGTTTAATGTTTCTATTAACTCCCATTTAAAAGCAAGTACCATCTGATTGCACTCAAAGCCCAATAAGGACTTTTTAGATTGCCAGCAACCTTAATTCAAGGTGACTATTTCACTATCATATCTAGAAAGGTATTTCAGCTTCAAAGCCATGAGCCAGAAGAGCTCTGTATCTACAGCTCTCCAAAACACTGTCTGGATGGTGTGAACGTGAAATTAGGCACTCTTGAGTGAGAGGTCCCTGGAAATACCCATGTGATCTATTCTGCTCTATGTAATTGCTCACCTCAGAAGCACCCAGACTGGAGATTACAGAGTATATTTGCTATTAAGATCAGGACAGCTATTAATAAAGGCCTGTTTGGAGGCTATGTTAAAATTACAATGAATACTGTCAATGAGGGCAAATCAAAGAGAAAACTGCCTGTATCAGAAAGCTATCTCCAAGGGTGTTATGAATTCATTTTATTTCCTATTCTTCTCTGACCCAGCTGACATTATTATTGAATATACATGTACTTGTTTGTCTTTTCATCCATAGCTAATGCAAAACACCACTTTAGGGAAAGAATAGGATTAAGTAGGATTTTTTATTTCATTATTAGAGCAATGCCATTTACTCTAACAGTAGAAGTTGTGTCAGCATATTTATTATAATCTACAATTTTCAGAGGTTTATAATTTGGAATGTGAAATTATTGCAAAGCAGAAATGTTGGGACAAAGCAACACATTTATCTGTGGTGTAAGTAGGGGCAATCTCATTGACTGACTACAATACCCACCTCCTCCAGGGATAAATTTGCTCCCAAAGCAGATTGTTCCTACATTACAAATTTAGCTAGACAAATGGCTGAACAAGGGCTTTATTAGGATGAGTTCTCTAAAAGTCACAGTAGAATAGTAAGGACAGGATCACTGAAAGAGGACTTGTAGCCCATCCTGACTTTTGAGTTCAGTGGATGTTTTGTGCACACCAGACCTGCTGGTCTGGGATCCTGTCAACGAGAAAGCGAGGATTTGATTAGCAAACATGAGATAATTCACTCCCTGAAAAAGCACTACGACAGTATCACTCCATTTCAGTTGTTTTTATAGAAGACTCTGAACTCTTAAAGGAGGATTTTCACAGCATCCTTTTTTTTTGGTTTAATGTATAAAGTATTTCAATGCTTTTAACAAATGCATAAGTTCCTGGTTGCTGGTGGACTTCTGGGAATGCTATGCATTTCTTCCTGCTCTGGTTGTGGAGGGCTGGGATGGGAGCCTGCTGTGTTTACAGTAACATGTTTGGTGATAGAGCTTCCTTAAGGAGGAGGTGTTTAAAGGGCAGCACGGATAGGGTAAGGTTCTGCATGTCTAATTTGCTCTGGGATCAGTTCACCACTGCACTGGGGCTCACTCCAATGTGAAAAAAGCCTTGTGGGAAGCAAAAGGATGGAGGAAAGGGAGGAGGGTGTTGCAAGCAGACAGCCAAGGGAATACTGGGCAATTCCCTGATCCTGAGCTGCCCAGAAAATTAACTCACTCATGTCAAACCACATCTGTACAAACTGCATATCCCTTCTGAGTCACACCACAAGAAACACAAGTGTTGCTTCTGCAGGAAGGAGAACAGGCAGTGGTGTTAACCAGACACACAGACATGCCATTCTTTTCTTGTCAGGTTTGTCTCCGGTAAAATGGGAATACATTTATAAGATTTCTGTGCTACTAGTTATTCCATTTGATATTAAAGAGAGAGCTTAGACTGTTATAGCAAGTTTCAAACTTGAAAAACTTAGTAAGACTTAATCCAGAACAGGCAGGAGTCTAATAAATGTCTTTGAGGTGAAAAAAGTAGTACATTGCAGCCTGAGCTGTGATGCCCTTGTCACTCCTGTTTGCAGCAATATTCCTGTGGAGGGAACATGGTCCATGCAAATAGTGACTAGCACTGAGATGCAACCTTTTCTACACCTGCACTTGCATGGAAATAAGGCCATCAGTTCAACACAATCTCTGCTGGTTTACCCCATGGACTTCATACCCAACTTGTTTTTCATTTTCCTAGTGCATTTCTCTGTAGTACATAAGGCTTCTCCGAGAGTGGTAACTCAAAAGGTATCATGCAAATGACAAAATGTATAATGGAATTCAGATGTATTTCAAGAATGTGCTGCACACACTGGAGCACAATTTTATCATTTATCAAGGGGGAAGAAGGGGGCCTATGTGTGTGAAAACATCTAACAATAGATTTCCCCAGAGAAGTTCATAATACAGTGAACAAAAAACTGAGGAAATGAAAATAAACGGTAGAGTAATTCCAAAGGAAAAAAGAAGATCTTTTGTTTTAAAACATCCCATCAATAAATCTTGAAACCTTATATTCATTCTTTTGCTGAAATGTGCAAGTCATCCCTACATTATTTCCTCTGAGATACTGTAAGAGTTATGGTAAAAGAAAATCTCAGAAGATTAAACGGAATTTACAAGCACCATTTACCTTAATAGTCAGGACCATTTGTCCAGCAATTTTATACATACTTAAATAAAATTTATTAATTTTCCCTTCTCCTCATCCACCATTTTCTTTCATTACATTTTTTTGTCAATGGTGAAGTCAGTCTTGCAAACTGGTACTCACAGAAGTAACTTCTGCTCATTAAAGCAGTTTCAGTGACCTGAACAGGGCTAATTTGCTGAAGGTATAGATCAGCTCCTCAGCCTATGGCCTGAAATCACCTCCCCTTAGAAAGGGCTGAAGTCAAGTTCTGTGTCTTCATTGCTAAACAACCTGTGAGCAACAGAGGTGCCTGTTCTCTTTCCTGCCCCAGGAAAGGCACTCATTATCCTGCTGACATGGTCAGCCTCCCTCTGGCCAGTGATGGAGAACGATGGCTTGCTAGGACACCCTCCACTGTGTGTTGTCACACACAGCCTGCCTTAGTGTTCCTGGCACCATATCAGTAATTAGTGTAATTACAGCTGGTGAGAGAGAAGTAACCCCTGTGGTTTTCTATTAGGTATCTCACAATTAGAGAGTGCACTTCATTACTCATCTCTCCGTATCATCTCTTAATTTCTAAAGGATTAAGCAAAATTAATTCTTTCAGTAGAAGAATTTCTTTATCCAGCCATCCATTAATGTCTATGTATAAAAAGCTCTTCAAGGCAACTAAGATATTAAGTTGCTACTAAGTGCATTATAACTACTGCTCTGTTGACAGGCATTTTGTATTTCATTAAAGCTGAGACAAGAACTTTGGGAGGAGGGAGAAACCTGCTGCCAAATTTTATGGGTATCTGTATGTTTAGCACAAATAATACTCTGTTATATCCAATAACTTCACAGCTCTATTGAGCTTCAATCCTGCTTGAAAACAATGCTTCCAACAGAATGGGATCAGAATGGGGTCAACATATTTTAACAGTGCAATAGGAAGTGGCAAAGAAGCCACAGAAAGCAGTAGCCTTTTGTTTCAGGCTGGTGAATTGATATTTTTGCCTCAAATAACACTAATACCACTGGGTTTGCCTTAGAAAAGTGCCATCTCCTTCACCTTGTGTTTTCCTCACTGCATAGAGACTCTCCAGTACAACACACATCTCTGGTATGTGCAGAGTATGATGTATCACTGAAGCAAAAAGAGGGGGAAAACCAAGAGAAAAGAGAGACAAGAACGAAGAAAAGTATGGGTCCAGGAAAAACACAGGGAGGGACTACTTGTTTCTAAAAATGCCAGTATAAAATGTGCCTTCTTAAAGTTTGTGAAGAATAAAAATGAGTACCCCACCATTTTTAGTGTGTTCAATTCTGACAGTGTGCACAAGCTTTTACTATTTTTTCCCTTTGATAAACTGCAACGGCTGATATAATTTTGGGTTCTGCTATTTATCAAGAGCAATATACAGTCCAAGAGCCATTTCTGTGATACATACTCATTTCCAATACATTCCACATGAAAAACACCTGCTTACTCCAACCATATTTGATTAAAACTGTCTCCTAGCCAGAGCACCAGTATTTTCCCTGGTAAACAAGCCCTCATTTGGCATATTTACACACAAAGGCTATAGGAGCTTAGCACACAGTTAAACAATGATTGATAATTCTATCACAACTTGCAAAGGTGACTTTAAAAAATCATACCGGAAAATATAATAAAGAAATTTGTTCAACAAGGAATCAAATAACACAGAACTGGCTCATCTATCCAATGTTCTACAGTGCATATGGATGGACATTAGTCTTATTCATTAATTATATTCTTTTATCTTTCATTTTATTCCTTTTTTTAATCTGTTAACAAAGTGAGTCCTTCAAGGAGCTGTTTGATGAGCTGTCAGTACCAACATGACATTCACAAATATTTCTCTGTGCACTCTTTTCTCGTTACCTTATAGAGTAATCTTGTATCTGAAGAGCAGAACTCTTTTGTTTCTGCAGATTGGAAATGAGTTGTGTCTGGTAAATCTGAAGCTTCAATAACCTGTTCTGGAGTGGAAGCAGCTTTTTTTGTTCGTGAAAACCTTTCTACTGACATATTTTTGCATCTCTTTCTGCCATTTGAACTACTTGCCTCTAATTCCACCTGCTGTCTGCAAAGTTCAGTGGCATGAAGAGAGACCACACTTCAGTGTTAGTGACAGGAATGACACTGAGTCCTAAAGGCCCCTTGCAGAGGCAGCACAGACTGAGATGAACTCTGCTCCTCTGCCATTAGGACTGTGTGCAGCTGGGCAAGGGGTGATCAGGAGAAGAAACTCCTCCCTGCCTGCTGTGGGGTAAGGCAACACAGCAGCTCACCAGGGGAGTGCAGGAATAGCAACAAAGACCCCCTGACAGTGACCTCAGGCTGAGAGGTGCTTAAATCCCTGGAGTCAGTTGGTCCTCAAGAATGAATTGTTGTGGAGGAGTGGTCCTGTGACAGTGTAAGTGGGTCTGGCTTCTTCACTTATGTGCAAATGAACAACAACTTAATAAAACTGTAAAGTAATTCTTTACTTGTTCAAAAGGAGGACTCAAGATGTTTAATAAAGACTGGTAGAAGGAGGTCTGCCAGCTGCAGATACTGAAAAGGCCCCACAGTGCAGATGTGACATGGCTTTCAGTGATATGTTATGGAGAATGGGACCTTCAGCTTCAGAACCAATCCTTGTGCATACCGAGGAAAGTGACATTTGCCACATCAGATTTTTAAAGAACGCTGTAAGCTTAGTGGCTGGCTCACAGATTTTCAGGGGTGGGCATTACCAAAGCAGAATTCCAAGCAGGAATCCAAGTCCTCTGTATTGGCCTTCTGATGGTGCAGGGTGAATAAAGAGCAGGGGTCGGTCAGAGGAGCAAGTACCAGGGGCTTGTGTGTGCATGGGAGAACTGACCAGGCCCTTCAGGGCTGCAAAGGCACTACACCTCTACAAAAACTACTGCTGGACCATGCCGGGTACACAGGTGAGTTCAGGGATGATTGTCAGCAAAAATCCCCATAGAAAGCAAAGATAAGGTGATCTTGGGGAAGGTGAGCTTCATTTTCACTGCCCTAATTTGTGATCAGTTTTTAAAGACACTTTTGTACCTGCAAAACCCTACATCAAGAATCCACAGCTATCCCACGGTTCTGATACAGACTTTGCAAAGAGAAATGCATCTTCAGTAAGTCTGTTCACTTCTATCCCTAAATGAACATTCTGTTGATCAGTCTAAAAATGTATAAACAGATTAATCCAAACAGTACTAAAACTAATGTAAATAGAAGGATAAAACCAAGCAAGACTAAAACTAATATAAATAGATCGAATAAATGAAAAAAATACTTAAATGGTTTCTGAATCTGGATGATTTATAAGGCATTGCATATGCATGAGAGAAATCAAGTACCAAGAAGAGTCCTGAAAACACTGACTCATGCAAATAATCCTTGCTCCTGCAAGCACTATTTTTCAGGCTCAGATCCAAACACAATGCCTGACACTGTTTGCTCTGATAATCACTCTAAGATAAACAGATATGAATAACTGCAAATACTTCCAAGCATTTCCTTTCACTTATAATGTAAAAAGAAAAATTAGGGGATAAAATGAAAATGTATGTTTCCACTTCGAAATTTCATACATCATTAATTCTGTAAAAATATATCCATCTTCATGCTGATAGTTCTCTTTGCTTGGCAAGCTTGAAGAATGCAATATGCTAGATAACCTGATTGAAAATTTGATCCTATTGTTTAACAAAATGAGGATTGTTTCATAAGGGGCTCCACCATGTCTGTGCACATTTTCCCCTAAGTAACAGAGTAAGACTTGCCTTTCCCCAGACAGCTGAACATTTACGTTGATGTACTTGGCTACAGATCCAATCTTGCTCTGGCTATAATACAGGAGAATTTTCCTCAGCATTTTGAATTATGGCACTGAAATAATTTAACACTGCCTTCTGTGCATGTGACACAAGTTTTCGGATACAGTTAGCTCTTACTGAAAGTTTGCTTACCCTATAAATTGTGCCACATGGTGAAACCATTCTTTGTCCTGAAAATTGAGGATTTTTTTTTCAGTACCCCTGTAAATGGTGTAACGCTGGAGAAGCCAGCATTTCCCCACAGCCACGCACACCCTATGTACACACAGCCTTCAATCTTATATTCCCCAAGAAGCCCAGGTTACTTCTGAGCTCTCTGCTAATTCGTGCTTGCAGAGCCCTCTACAGTGCTGGAAGAACGAAGCTGTGAGGAACCAAGAGAGGAACATTCAGTGGTTGGTTTAAATGGGGACATTGGGGATACTCACAGACACGATTTATGTCCAATTACAGAATCACAGAATGGCTGGGGTGGGAAGGTACCTCTGGAGATCACCCAGTTCAACCCCCTGCTGAAGCAGGTTCACCCAGAGCAGGCTGCACAGGATCACATCCAGACAGGTTTGAATATCAAAGAAAATTCCAGACAACCAATTTTTTGCATTTCTTTTTGACCATTTATATCATGGCTGGCACTTGGTTTCTTTGTCCATGACTTCAGTACCTCGATGTTATTATCAGACAAATAAACCAGAAAATTAGTACATAAAACTGATAAATGGATACCCAGTGTTCTCCTTCAAACAGCAAAACTTAGGGATGATGCAGACTAAATTTAATTTAGTTGATGAAGTCTAATGACATCATGACTTTTGCAAAGACAAATAATAGAATAATATTATGTCAAAACTGTCAGACTGGACTGGGTCCACGGTACATCTAGTTCTATATCTTGTCAGAGGAGGTTGTTCAGTGGAACAATTTGTTAGCACTGAAAATTTTTCAGTTTTATGTTTTTTACATTATTTTCAGCTTTACCTTTTTTTTTTTTTTTACGTTACTTTTAAGTTTTACGTTATTTTTACAGTTTACAGTTTTACGTTAATTTTGTTACTGAAAAGAGGAAAAAATTTTTCCTAATACAGCTGGAATGAGACACTGGTTCATTATGCTCACGAAGCACATGTCTCCCCAAATTCTTCATTACAATCTTTTTTCAGAGTCTCTTTGAACCCTGGCTTCACTGTTGGCAGGAACCTGAGTCCTAACTGTAGGCTGTGTAAGAACCTATATGTTTTTCCTGGCTTTTTTATCCTAAAATTTAAATTATGAGAAAATAAATGGGAATTTCATAGGTTTTAAGTGAGCCTAGGTGCTTGCCTCCCATCACATTTCAAAACTTCATTTTCTATCAGAATAATTATAAGGACATAACATACCTTGTTCCCTAAGACTATTCTTTTGTACTTTCTCATCTTACTCTACACATCCGCCATAGCAAGTCTAAATCTTAGTGACAATTATCTTCTGAGGAACAAGTGTGTACATTCACCTCACGCCTGACTTGCAAGCTGCAAAGCCCTCCCCACGTTTGCTGAGTTTTGATGTTACTTCCATTGAAAAAGGATGAGTCCCACCAAGAGGAAATCACACAATATACCTTGCACTTGGTGCACGAGCAGCTAATCTACAGACTAATCCAGCTGATACATATGGTTAGGCAGTTGGCTAACTATCAGGGCACAACACCACCTTTCATCTCCTAAGGTAACGCACAAGTTATATCTCAAATCCAATTTAAATTGGTGCTCCCTTGAGCTCAAAGATAATTTCTCTCTAATCCTCTTCTGGTTGTCTATAGGGTAACCTTCAAAATCTCAGAAATGACACTGTAAAAAAATGATCAAGCTGTAATTTTTTAGCACAAAACCTAGCTATTTTTCCTGGTAGCACTATGTTCCAGCTGTTATCAGATTCAAGAATTTTTCAACTGCCTTGAACTCTGCATTTATTTTACTTTTCCAGATTTTTGCCAATGAAAACACCTCAGCACTGCTTGAAGAGAAAATAATCTTGTCAGTTTTATTGTGCCATATCTGAGATGATGAAGGTCATGCTAACTACAAGCCTGTTCCAATTGCTACGGGGTTGGGTGAGGTGGGCTTTTTATTTTATTTTTGGTTTTCCCCTAGCTCCTACCACAAAGTAATAGGGATTTTCCCCTTTCATTCATCTTGCCTTTTGTTGTTTTTAATCGACCACCCATCAGTGCCGAATTGCCTTGTAACTGTCTGCTGAGCTTTCATTTGACAGAGATAGCTGCTATTGTTAGCAGGAGCCTTCACTTCAGCCCATTTAACTTTCCTCAGTTTGACAGCTTCACAATAGCCACCTTCCATCTAAAGAAAACTGTGATTTAGTAGAAAGGGAATGTGGGACAACAGCCTGATCTGTCACTCAGTCTCCAGTGAGTTCTCTTGGCATAAAGTTCCCCCACAAAGCTGGAGGATGAAATACTACATGAAAATAAGACGGTCATGAGACATGTTCAGTTATATATTCTGGCAAAATCTAAACAGCAATCACACTTAAAAATACAGCCCTTTCCTGTCAGTAATACCCCATGCTGGGCAGCAAAATAAATATTTTGACTAATTTTAAATTTCCATTTTTTAGTTACATTCCAGAGTAATACTTGACTTTTTCCCCTCCCCCTCTTTTATTCACCAATTGTTCTCAGATTGATCTACAACAGCTCCTAGTGGAAACAATATGTCACCAGTAAATTAAAGCTTTCATTGGACCAGTCATTGGTCCTACTCCATGTAAGTCTACATGAAAAGATGTTGATGAATTAAGAGCCTGGATGTCCTCCCTTACTGACGATTAAAAAAGTCAAATTGTATCTGCCTTAGCACAGCCTCTGAATACTTCCACACTCAGCTTTCCTTTCATATGCACTATGGAAATACATTTGTAGCTGATTTTCAACTGGTGTGCATTTATGCCTAATGCCCTTTTGCATTTAAGCTTAAATCTGGTTTTATCATCTGGCATAAATGACAGCCTGTAGACGTCCCACTATTAGATTTCCAGGCACCATTTTTTTTTCTAGCCAGTTAAATAACATTATTTTCTTGTCCAAAATCTTGGTTCCCAGTTTGATGAATGCTCTCTTGCTAAAAAATGTGTCTAGAAAATTGAATTTGATTACCATAAAGCATAATTTATTTCAGTCTATCTATATGCCTTTCTTTAACTCTCATTTAACTTCATCAGAAGAGGCATGAGAAAACAGAGTTGGTAGAGCTTCATGCTGCAAAAGGAACCCACTAAACTGCCTTCTACATTCACCTGAGTTTAAGAATAATTTCCTGGTATTTAAAATAAATAAGTTACTTTGGTAGTGGTGACCAATCACTGAGCAACACAGGAACTTTTGTTTGGCAGCAGCCACTCAAAACTGTATGAAGAAATTACCACAACTATATAGAAAGGTGTGTACAGAAATGGAGACAGAAAATCAGATAACTGATAAACTCCAGTAAAAAGACAGATAATAGTTACTAGAGAGGCATCTATTGCCCAGAGTTCACTTGTGAGAGAGTACCCACGAGGCTACAACTCGGAAGAACACCAGACTGCTCCACTGTTTCTAATTAGAGAGGACATCCTTCATTTTATAGCTCCTGTGGTTTAATTTGTAGAGAGCCATATCCCCTAAAGCTTTCTGTAAACCAAATTAAAACTCATTCCATCAAGGAGTTTTAGCAATATATGGTCTCTGATCACAATACATACTCATGGTCATGGAGCTGCTGCAGGCAGGCAGCTGGGGGGTGCTGCCTTTTTTTTTATTATTTTATTTTAATTTTTTTTTAAGGAAACAGCAAATTTCTTCTAGGAAAAAAACATTTTAAAGACCAGAGAATCTGGTTCTGTTTAAACAGTCATTCATGAGAAGGAACAGTACACAGAGTCTCTCTCTACTGATTTTCCTGGTACTCTCAGACTTGAAATTAAAACATTTTTCTTCCTCCTTTTTTTTACTCAAGACACCTCAAAGCTTCAGCTCAACAAACATTGCTAGCAATATTTTTTTTCTCTAAATTAAAAAAAGTTAGCTTAGGGCTTTTTGGAAGCTTTAAGACTCCATGAATGCTTTTGAAGTTTGCAGTCCCTTCTCAAGCCAGAAAACATTCATATCATGTGCAGCAGCAACACAAACACCCTCCTGGTCTTTAACCCAGCTCTGGACAAGGAGAGGAAGTTGTCTCTGTGCCCATTCAGACTTTGGCCTCTATGCCACCACTATCAAGAGTGCCAATTAGCACTACACCTCGTGGATTTGGACACGTGTCCATTGGGCTCCAAGGGAGAACTTCATTTCACAAAGACATTGAACAGCTCTGACTTTTGTTCCCTACAAATCTGCCTTGAGTTTGAACTGGCAACCTGAAGGTGAAAGGATCCATCATCCTCATTGTCAGGGCAGCCCATGCCAGCCAGAGCACCCTTTACACCAGGAATCTGGAGTCACTTGGTGCCTGAACTTCTTACACACACACAGTTCCCTGACAACATGCCCCTCTTCCATCCCTGTGGGATCTGATATAAACACACAAATTTATGTACTTGTATCAACATTGCAAACACCAAGTTAATGCTTGTTTCCTCCCACATGCAAAGGGACTGAGCTCAATTTCTTCAAGCAAGATTTGAGGAAAGTATTTATCACAGCTGGTGTAATTACAGAATTACCTGTGAAAACCCACAAAGGCTGAGGGATCTAATGAATAAGTGGAAAACTACAGCATAATATCAAACCAAATGTCTACAGTCAAAATATTCCACTCGGTAAAGGTCACATACTCCCTGCCTTGAGGAACAGCAGAGCACACTCTGAATGCAGGCAGGTGAGAGCTTTGCATATATTATATGAGGAGATTTTGATAAACATTCCAACCTATTTTGACAACACGTGGCCAGTATGGCAAAGTGGTTCACTGTGGTTCACAGCAGCAGTTTGATATTAAGAACTGACCAGTAAGAAATTTGATAGGCTGGCCCAAAGTGCTGAGAGTTATTAACCTTGAGAAGCTTCTGGAAATGGGATGCCCTGGGCAGGCACCACTGCCAGGGAGAGTCCCCAAATCCCCAGGAGGGGGCTGTTGACCACTCCACTCTGCCTGCTATACCCAGCTCCTTTCTCCCCACTCTCTGTGCTCCTCTCTTCCATAAGCCTTTATCCACTCATTTCAAACAAAACAAATATATTCACTGTTGTTTAAAGGCTCATCTACATTTCCTGTGAGCTATTTTCATCAGCAGCACTCTATTAAAGTTATTTCAAAGTAAACTAGAGAGAGAGAGAGAGCGCAGAGACTGTGTAGCACTAGATCATGTGTCTTCTCAAACCAGTTAAATCTCAGCAAGAAGTAAAAAAAAAAAGAGATCTATTTAAAACTAGATTAAGCTCAAGCTGCTAAAGCATAATAAATTGCTCTATTTTAACTGACTGAACTGTGCACACTTAGAATACAAGGGCATATTTCATTTGGGTTTATGCAATTGTTCAGTCTACTTTTCTACCATTTCACCCATCACCAGATGAGAGAACTTGTCAGGTAAAATTGTAGTTAATGATGTTTAATGGTGGCTAAGCCTGATAGTCTTGTTTATTTCTTTTCTTCTTTTTTGTTGCTTTACTCTCACTGAAATAATGAAAATATTACATGAAAAACTTCTATATTATTTGCAGGAAAAGCTTCCATTACCAATGCTAGGTAACATAAAGCTTTATCTGATTTATACAGCAATCTATATAAATCTACTTTTATGTTTTATTTGATTCCAGCCATTAGGCTGTGCTAGGAAGTAATTCTAAAATATATATCATAGTGGCAATTCACTGTACTATACCAAATTAATCTACATAAATCTATACCTGTGTGCAGGGAACCAGCATGGTAACATCACCAGCATGGAGGAGGAATGGATGCCAGTAATTCTACTTGTAGGCTTTCTAGGAAGTTCAGGCTTTCTCTAACTACCGAGCAGAATACAAATGTCCCCCGTTGACAAAATTCCTCCACCTAAATTAACTGTACCATCATTAGCATAGCTCTTACATTCTAAATTTCAGAACATGAAACTGCATATTAGCAGAGGTATTTCCTCTTTATGACTGATCTAAAGTCAGAGAGCTGGAGCATGAATGGGCTGTTTGGAACAGCATATCCTTTTAAAAACCTGTATTCCTTACTGATTTAGGCTCCTTACATAGCTGAAGCCAGCGTGCTCTGCACAGCTGAATGAGGCCAGCTGGCAGAGCAGGAGCGTATCAGCATTCTGACTGCTTTTCTTTTGTTTGAGTATTACCTCAGTGGCCACACTAAACGATGTGAACTTGATGGGCTTGCCTATGACCTCAGCTAAACCGAACAATATGAAGCTGGCACATCTGTAATCTCAGGCTTGCTATTTTTCAATTTATTTTTCACCTGATTTGTATTAAGATGTGGTTCAAATTTTAAAATAAAAATAAAAAGGGTCCTTCTGCATTCCAAATCAATCAGCAAACGCTGGCATGCCAGAAGGCAGGCTTCATCTGCCTCTTCACACCACATTTGGTGGATCCCTGACTTATGAGAGCTTGATTTCTAAATGTTTATGCAGAAAGAAATGCTTCACACATCCGCTCCTTCTCAGATAGCCTACAGGGATTTCTGGCAATACTTTTTCTTCTCCCCCCCTGCCTTCCAGGTTTTCTCCCTGTGGATACATAAAGACAGAGTGACAGCAGGAGTAGGCTCAACTCGCAGCAAGCAGCATCCATGCTTATTATTGATATTGACTACATGAGATAAGCTGGACATCTGTCTTTACTTTTAGCAAGTTCTACAAGGATAAACATGAACATGAATGTGGGCTGCCCATGGACAGTGCATTGGTGCTCTTTTATACTCCCAACCCATCGCCAGGCTTCTGTCACTTTTGTCTGAGCTACATTTCAGCCTTGGGTTACAAGAGTTCAAAACATAGTCAATTAATCAAATGGCTTCTATGAACATACCACTGCAGTTCAATAACTGTTTCCTATGCAACATAAGCAAGGAAATGAAAGCAGGAGGTTAATGTGAAGATAGCTAGGTTACATGTGGAGCTTTAAGCAGCAATCCTTGATTAGCCATCATCAGACAGTGCATTTTATCGGAGCAGTTATTTTATGTGAGACAAAAAAACAAACCCAGAATGTTTATGGCCTGATCCTGCTCTCAATAAAGTCAAGTCAAGCTCTTCTGTTGACTTATGCCTACTAGTTCAGGATCTTTGATCTTGGCAATAAAATTGACACAGCGACAGAAAACAACAGAGAGAGACAGAAAAGCTCTCTCTTAGAATGCTCTGTGTTTACACTAAGGACGACAGAGGATTCCAGTCTGAGTTGAAATCGCTACTCCCAAGAGGAGGGGAACTGGATATGGACACGGCAGCCAATATGCTGCAGTGATCGGGACAAGGGTGTTACATCAGCGCAACAGCTTTACATGCGTTGTATCAGTGGTACCAGGTGGGGTTTGCAGAGCTGCTGATCCCAGTGGGGGAGAGTGGAAGGCCCAAATTCCTCAGTCTTTGCTGGCTAGACGTGACCTGTCAAATGGGGTGGGATGCAGTGTGCTTAGTCTGCCAGCCACCCCTTTAGGAGGGCTTTTCTCTGTCTCAGCTTTAGAAAAGTGCTGGGATTCTGCTTCGTATCGCCCAACTCTTCTAAAAAGGGGCTGCAAGAATCCCTCTAAGCAGTGTGAGAATTCTTTTTGATGCGATAAAAACCGTAAATATGTGTTTCTAACCACTGAAGACAGCAAGTTTTGGAGGGCTTAAATGGAAAAAGCTAGTTTGGATTGAGCCAATTCTGGCTATTGCCACACATGTCAAATAGCACTTCACTTGACAAATGGTCCCAAAGAAATCTATGGAACTATTCAGGGGGTACGCTGATGTTTGGTATGAGTAAGGAGATTAGAATCTGGCCCTTGCTTTACTTTCAGAGAGATTTCAAACATGTGTTTGTTCTAATTTTCCCTTCCTTCTAGGATTGCTGGTATTCACTTGGCTCGGCTTTAGAGGCAGAGGGATGTGAAAAACAGCACCACTAAAAAAAATTATAAACTCTCTAATATATGACCAAAATAGCTTTTTCCCCCGTAAAATATGTGGCATAAACGAATTCCATAATGATGCTATGTGTTATAAAATTTTTATTGGCACTCATTTGGGATTACCCGCATAACTCACTTGTGAGTTCACTACTCGTGGGTAATGCACTCATCCCAAATGTATGCTAAACCCCAGCTTATGTAAAAAGTCCTATTAGAGTTTAACAGAGATTAAACTAACAGATTTTTTTACAGAAGCCTCTTATAGTACAGAGGTCCACAGAAATTACAAAAATCTCAGTCTATAACAGGCAATGTTTTCATTAGGTTTATTCTAATCATCCCCTATTAAATTCTGTAAATTCTTAACCAGTGACATGCATATCCTCTCTGAAATTTTACATTTTTCCTCTCCCTGTGCACAACTTTGTGCAGTATCCCACACACGTGACTGCACGGAGAGAGAACACAGGCCCTGGTGCGAGGTCAGTACAAACACAGAGTGTAGGAGTCCTTGCTTTAGCAGCTCTCCTCTCTGAACTGAAAAGGCAGGGAATGAATGGAAAAAAACATTGTTCCTATTTACAGACTGAGAACAGAGACATAATTTCCTAAAGGTCATACAGGAAGTCCCTGTTAAAGCTGGAATGAAAATCAAACTCTCCTAAGCACCCATGTAATGCCTTAACAACAAATTCATCTTCCCCCAACATCTGTGTTTTTCTTCATCTACTGTATTCCGTGCTCATTTCTGTACCATTAAACATCTCTCTCTGGCACTGTGACATCATTAGTATCTGTTTTGACTTAAAGCATCACACACCCCCTGCACACCTGGACAAGCCACCTCGTGAGGAGCATGGGTAAGGCTGTCAGGCACTCTGTGCACCAGGAAACAACAGTTCAGTTTTGCACAATAACCATTACCAGGCACCTAAACTCGGTAACCTTAGCCTAGGGCAATTTCACAAAGAAAGCTGCAACAGAAACAGGAGCAGAGCTGATGCTGGCTGGGCACAGTTAAGCTGATTTTCCTGTTTTCTTTCCTGCTTTCCCCTGTTTTCTTCTTTGAACATCTTCTGACTCATGATGACGCTCGTGAGGACTATACAGGCAACATTCAGACCTCCTGTGCTGCCAAGTTCAACCTGAAATACAACCACCACCCAGAGGAGTTCCTCTGTATGCTTCTGTGCCTCCAACCACACGTCCTTCTTGGACAAAATTAGGGAGAATTTCTGTAATTAACCTAAGATTTTTTTTAATTTCCCTGAAACAAATGGAAAAAGGGGCATGAAGACATGCAAAGTACCTTAATTGTTTTAAGCAAATATTTCCTCTCAATATTCAGGTGAATGTTCTGTGACAATTTATGACCAAAAATAAAATTTCAGGCAATGTTTTATGGACAGTATTTTTCTATTAACTCACATATGAGAGACCTCAAAAACTTGGTATGAATTAAGGTTAACCCTTAAAAGAAGCATCTACTATGCCATTATAGCAAAACATTGAAATGAAAGAAAATGCCTTGGTAATTTGCTAGGCATATTGAGTATTAATGTGATATAGTTGTTTCCAAGGAAGGTGGAAACGGTAAATAAGGAAAAATGTCTCTCCTTCTGATTTTTAGAACGATTTCCTACCTAAAGATACACATATCACTTGATTTTCAATCACTCCAGAGCAAGTAACTTTCTCTAAAACCTAAAGAACGTACCTGCTATTAACAATCTCAGCAGTGCCTAATAAAAAACCACTTAAGCACAAACTGTACTTAATTTATATGATGAGTAGCTATAAGTTATCAACCCCAGAATCCTGTGCAGAAATTAAATATTCAAATTTTCTTTACTAATTCAAGCAGGATTTTTATCCCTCAATTGTGCAAGCTTGACAGTGGGGAAAAATGAGTCAAGTCAATCTTCCAGCAAGAAACTGTACCATGGAGGGTGCTGGGAGGAGGAGAGATGCAGAGAAGTCAGAGAGGTAGAAAGTTTACAGAATTTCAGAGCATTCTCAGCTGTCAATACAAGAATAAACATGTCATCTGTTTTCATTGAACCCATTGGCAAAGCTATCAAACTGCTGAAAAAAAAATTATTTTACTATTTTTAGCCTAGGCAAGCCCATTGCTGAAACGGATTAGAGCAGGAGTGGAAAGTGCCTGAATCAACAGAACAGATCCAATGTGCTGGATCAACGCTAAGTGAAAGCTGTAGGAAGGACAAACACACACATTCTGCTCAGAATACATTGAAAAAGAAATGTCAGAGGACTGGTGAGCCTGGGAAAGGGGATAGAAAGAAAGATGGTAATAAAGCACTAATCTCAGGTGGTGCTCTGGAATTACCCCAAATCTGCAGTGTTTTGTAGGGATTTTAAAAGAGCACATTTAGAAAATTTCTTAGGAATTAGGAAAGCAGGGTCAATACAGTTAAACTCTGTCAATAATCACTCTGTAATACATACAAGGATCTTCCACCCCAGTGTCCAAGGGCTACCCCCGAACTTAGAACTGAACTTTTCAAATTGAAAGAGAATCATTTATTGTAGACAGTCATTTGAGAAAATATTATTATGGAAAAAGGCCTAAAAACAAAGCTGCTTTTTTTAACACTCAGGACCAAAGCCCCCCCTCTTTCCTCCCTGAGACCCTCTATGAACCAAACTTTGCCAAGAGGAGTATTTAATGAGAAGTTTTCAAGTCATTAGCCCGGCCACAACAGGGCCTGGCTGGGCTGCAGGGCCTGGGGAGGCTGGAGCTGGCCACACACGGAGTGACCAGGTTATCCAAACAGGGGGCCAGCCCTGCACCGCCGGGGCCGTGGGAGCAGCACCCACGGGCGGCCAGGGAAGGAGCAGGAGTCGCTCTCTCCCGTACCAGGCCACCTTCACACCTCTGAGGCTGTAAGGCCACGTCCCCAGCACGTCCTGGTGTGCCAAAAGGGTGTTTTTACCTGGTGCTGAGCACACGGTGCTGCAGCACAGGCAGCCCAGCGCCTCGCCCCGCTCCCGGGGCCATCGTGGGGACACGCCAGCCCTGCCCTGGGAAGCTCCAATGCACAGGGACACCACAGCCCTGCCCACGGCTCTCATCCTCACAGGCACTTTGGGACATCACCCCAGCCGCAGAGGCTCAGCCACAAGCTTTAGGGATAACTTGGCATATGGCTCTCAGGAAGAGAAGGGATACAGAAATTCACTGCAAGCTTATGTTCTACTTGAGTATTTACATAAAGCATGTGGCCAAAGTTAAAAAGCCCTCCAGTTCTGTAATTCAAAACATTGTGGTAGTACAGGACACTATTAATGCTGCATTTATACTCATACCCACTGCCTGAGGTTGTAGGCACTTGAATGGTGAAAGTATCTGAGAGGAATAGTGGGAGTTGTGTGCTACGTAACATCAAAGAGCAAAATAGGCAATATTTTTAAAGAGAACTACCTAAAACATGGATGGATTTAGGAGGGCTATCTAGGCCCTAGAACTGGATCTTGCTCTTTTTTTGCAGATGACATTCCAACAGTCTTTTGTTGTTAAATAGCTCCATGGTTCTAATCTGCAATGGTATGTTACCAGGAAACAGAAAATGCCCACAAGCACTTGATAAACGTGGTTCTTGAGAAGGACCTTCACGTCCTTCAGATGAATGACTGTGGTAAGTTCACTGAGATGACTTCTATGACTAAGTGTACTGGGATCCTGCTCCACTGTTAATTTGTCCAGTTTATCCAGCAGCACAGTAAGGCCACCACAGTTTACACTTGTAGCAGATTCAGCTTTTGGGTGTCACATATGAAAATACCAACTTGATTTTAAAAATTTCAGCTTTAACCACTGATTTCAGCCAGAATATACCACAAAAAAGCAACCTGTCATCCCTCATGCCAAACAGAGCTTTGCTGTTGCTTTACAAACAGCCTTCAGGAACTCAATCCTAAAGGCTCTTGCCACTGAAGTCCTTAACCTGGTCAGGCAGGAGATCACATGCATATGAGGTTACAACCAAGAGCTGGCAACCCAGCACACTTGGGTCTACCCTCACCCCTCCTTTTTTCTCAGCAGGAAAATTTGGTTTAGCACAATTTAAAGATTTTCCTGACAAAACCCCACCAGGTCTCCTACAGGTGCCTGCCTGTGAGTGCCAAAACACACTGGCACCATCTGGACTGGAGTGAATGCACTTGGGGACTGCTGCAGTGCCCCGAGGGCTGTCCTGGGCAGGCACAGCAAATCCCAGCACACAGTAAGTCAAGAAAGTGTGCCCGTGTTTCTGCATGGGAAACACAACAGATCTGTGACATACCTACTGCACTCTGCTGACAAACTTTGTGGGACTGGGTGCTCACGAGCACTGAATAATGTGCAGTTGAAAACCTTGAATGCTTAATTCTGCACCCCTGCTTCATTCTGCTTACTTATGTTGTTCAAAACTTAGTGAAATGAACTGCAGTTTGAGTATTCAGATAATAAGTCTACATTTGGGGTTTTTTTCCTGAGTACGAGCTCTGAAGCTGTAAATTATTAATATTAATAATGGGAAATATCTGTTATGTATAAACAATGTAAGCAAACAGTAACAACCACTTAAGTGTGGTAATCTGAGAATTTCTTTTCTCTGATTCTCTTTCATAAACAAAATATTTTTTTCATCAGGCAGTATTCATTATATTCATCCTTGGTGTAGTTACAAGGCAAAAAAAGTGGATTACTGATGAAATAGATCATAATGACTCTTTCCAAGCCATTATCATTTATCATTTAAATGTGTATTCAATGAGCTTTAATCTGCAAATTTTTCACGTTTGGGAGACATTATGATTTAACAGATTCATTGTGTTTGCTTTATTCTTTTTTTAATACAATGCACTGCACATGTTCTGCAGGCTACACATGGAGTAATTTTACCTATCAGAATGGACTTTTAAAAACTTACCAGAGAACAGCAGCTGATTATTAAGGCCTCCAGTCTCGAGAAACACAACACTGCTGGAGCATCCTATCATTATACTAATAAATGACTCCTACAAAATCTTCATAACCCAGTATATTGGCCTTTCTTCTGAAAAGTCTCCATCTCCCATTACTTCTAAGGACAGCACCTCAACCAATCACACCTGAGATTTCAACTGTATAAATTTTCTCTAGTCTCCTAAACAGGAACTTTTTCTAGTGACTTAGATTAAGCAAGCAAAATCAATTAAGGCTCTCTCCTTGGTATTAATCAGTCTGAGTTGTGTACCATATATTACCAGGGATCCAAGCAACATCAGTCCTTGCATGGTTTTCTCTAACTCACAAGAGTCAATTAATAATAAGAAGAATAGTGGGTAACACTTTGGCTACAGCAAAAGAGCACGGAAAGTTCTGTCCTTTGGAGAAGGAAGGTGATATGGGATTTTTAGGTCAGTGTTTGCATAGCTGCACAAGTTACAAAACTGCAAGAAATGTCAGCAATTGGCAATACATGAGCTCTTACTGGGTTTTGGCTACAGCAGATTAATTCCATATCCAGGTTGTATATAATTCACTTAACACCCTTTCTTACTCAAGTTTTGCAATTTCCTGAACAAAATCCCTCTGAAAGTGACCTGCACTCTCTCTGAGCAAACTCCTTGTCACCAGGAGCACTGCTATTTGCTTTGAAAGACATGATGGGTAAATGCAGGCAAGCTTATCAACCCACAACTCAGACCATCCCCTGGCTGTGATCCTCCTGTTCCTTCCTGACATCATCCCTGACCGCTGAGCGGTGGGAAGGCTCCCCAGCCAGGCACCAGGCAGGATGCCAACAAGGGCTCACAACTATTCCTGCAGCACAGCTTCCCTCATGCCTTTTCTATTTACAGCAGCTGCTCCGAGCTGGTTCAGGGTTCTGACATGGAGGCAAGTGATATGCACATGATTGACAGACGTGCCAGGATTAGTTGGGATCTGTGGCCTCCAAAACATCTGTAAGACACTGTGCTCCTCCTGGGGAAGCAGCCGAAGCCCTGCTGCCCTGGAGCAGCTGGGAGCTCACCAAGACACCAGCGGGCTGGGGAGGGAGGAGAGGAGGCTCTGCCTGCCCCAGGAGGGGAGCTCTGACCACCCTCAGGCCATGCCTGCAGGCAGCTGAAAGGAATGAGAGTGCTGAAGGATTTCTCATTATCCCTCACAACACTGTAATTCCACAAAAAGCCAGTGGATAGCTGTGGCAGGACTGCTGCACCCTGCCCACGCGAGGTGCATGGGGCAACTTTCATTCCACCCTCAAGCGTGGTTTGCCCCATGCTCACATATTAATGAATTATTCATAGATTTTCTGAGGACAGCTGACTTTTGCCTTAAACACATGTATTTTCAAGTATTAAAAGATATGCATCTAAAAATAAAAAAGGAATCATCCATTGGGCTTAACACAAAATAATCTCACATAAAAGGAAGTATTTTTTAACAGCACACATCTACTTTATGGCACTGGTCTCTTAACTTCATGCTTATGAGTTAAGGAAACAGCCCCTTGGTGGATTACTTTTCATAGTTTGCTCAGTAATGTGTTTACAAAGCCATTGTTGCAACTAGATGCTTATATGTTTTGATATACAGTCTGCACTACAACAGTACATCTTCAGAGATTTCATGCTTATTTCAAAAACCTATTTAAATGGTTCTTTACCTTCCCTCCCAGCAAAACACAAGTTTATTGCCAGATACTCCAGGGCTCCATAGGCCAGTCTGACAGTAATTAAGGCAGAATTAGTGGTGTTTTGCAGGAAATGGTTACAGTGGCAAGTGTGGAGCTGGATGGGCCAAATTCATCTCTGACAGCAACTCCTCTGAAATAACTAACTTACTCTCGGAATTAATTCGACACTTGAAATTTCAAATAATGACCTCTATTTTTAACTGTCTGAAGTACATAACTCAGAGCCTGAGAAATGTTAAGTGGCTTTTATTTTCCTTTGTTAGAAAACTGCTCATCTACTCACTCGCTTTCTACCGTGCATCAAGCGTCTACTCCAGAAATGGGTGTTTTGTTAGGACAATATTGCATTATTTGTGAAGATAATACAATGCATTATTTCAATGCAACCTGCATTTGCTTAATGCTTGTCTGCCTCCATAATGGACACTATTAGTGATAAACATTCTCCCTAAACCATGCAATAAACAACACAAACCACATTACGCAAAATCTTGTGTTTGTAAACACCTGCAACATTTCCTCTGCTCCTGTAATTCCATGCTACACCAATACATAACAGATCCAATGCTTGGGCAGTTCAGTCTAAAGAAAACTAAAGGTAGTATTTTTTTGTGCATGCCGTCTACTTGAACTCAGGCTCCAAACATGGTCTTGGCACTTTGCAGTAAGTTTGGACACTAAGCTTTAGCAAAACTATCTCTTCCAAAATTTTACCCATAGCTGTTAAATTTTCACCTAGCTCTGTATGGTACCTACAATCTAATCTGATTCTGCAGCAGTTATCTAACTCTACAGAACATCTAATCCAATTCAACACCATTTGTCCATTAAGAAACATCCTTTTTCTGATATACAAAATCTGTAAAAAATTTTTATGGTTTTCTGCTGTGTTTTTTTTTGTGAAGAAGCCAGCAATCCCTACCAGGACTCCAAAAAAATCGGCCTAGTTGCTGCTAGGAGGCAGCATTCCCCTGTGTGATGGGGGCTAGTTCTGGTCCTTTGTGACCTTGGGAAGGTGAGCAGGGCCCTCAGAGCATCCTCAGGACCCTGGGGAGTGTGAGGAAAGCCACAGGTTTACATGAGATTGTGTTGCAAACTGATCTTCAAGATTATTTGATTTTGGGATGAGGGGGATTCCTGGGCGAAGTGAAAAAAAGCAGGAAATCCTTTCGGTGACCCTCAGCACCTTCTCCCTTCAGGCTACAACTGCATTCTGCTCTCCATGGGGAAAAAAACAACTTAACCTCCTTTAGCAGTTCTGGACTTGCACTATTATCTCCCTCTGACTGTTGCATTGATTAGATTGGAAAATGAGTAACTTTTATCACACTTGATCTGAAATAGCACTATCTAGCTTATGTTTATCCCTTTCCATCTACAGAAAAGATAATTGCACGGATCTTTGGAGTCAGAAGAGACACTGTGATGTATCTTTTGATCCTTGGTGTCAGGTTAAAGGAGAAGAAAATAGAAAGTTAACCTGTGCTTTAACACTGGCTGGATCCTGCTGCTAGTCTGGTCTGGGGGGGTTCAGACTTTTTCAAGTGCATGTCTGGCTCCCTTCTCACCATGCAGGTTCTCTTGCTGCCACCTCAAATGTCAGAGTCTGCTGGATTCAGCAGCATGAGCTCTGAATTGCAATAGATTTTTGCCTAAAAAAAACCAAGTCACAATTTTTTGGGGTTTTGCTTGTTTGTTTTTTGCTTTTCATTTCTCTCTTCCTTATTTTTTTTTTGGTACAGGGAGAGGCAGATTATTTCAATTAAGAGCCTCTCACTGACATTTGTAAGCAACCTTTTTTCAGTTCAGTGCAGCAGTTGCAGTTGTAAGTTTCTCCCTGCTTCTGTCAGGATCTAATTTTCAAGGCCCCGTTGCCATGGCAGCAAGTTGGAATTTTAATCCAGTACTAAAGGTCAAGACAGGTCACCAGTTTCAGTTCCTCTTCAATCTCCCCATAAGGAGCCACAAAAAGAAGCTGAGATAAAGGTCTGACCTAACAAAAAATTCCAGTCTAGCACACAGCCAGACTTGAAGCTCTATGATTTGTATAGGCTTTCGAATTTGTCTGGAACTATTGAAATTCATGCTAAATCAAATATGGGCAGCACTGATTCACATTACTCTCTCTGCAAAAAAGCACATCTATGTCCTTAAAACACAGTTGTGCACATTTAAGTAAGCAGGGACACCCAAAAAGCAAATACTTAGTAGAGTCTAACAGGTAAATAGCTGTGAAAGCAACCCCCACTGGACTGCAGACATTTACTGCTTCTGCAGACTCAGACGAGCCTGACAGCCGCACTTACACCTTTCTTGACAATATGAGGTAGGTGAGTCAACATCTTTCTTTCAAAACCTGTAAAGATCTTTTTGTGAAGCATTTTGACTAAACAAGACTTTCCAGTAAGGGACAATTTCGTTAAAGCTAAACCACCTCCTCCTGTGTTTCCACAATATGCATATTAATTAAACAACTGGTTTGTACCTAGTGGAGTAAGGCTATAGACATCTCCCTCCTCCTCCTGGGATACATCATGTTCTTGAAAAGTTGCATTTGCAGCATTAGGAAAGTCTCAAAACGCATTTCTCTGAGATGTATGGACACAAGTGAGGGAAGCAGCTCTTCCTCTGGGAATTTAAAGCAGTAATTAGCTCAGCAGCGGGGAATATTTTCCTTTTTCATCGTTTGGGAGGATGTATTTGTAAGGTACAACTATTCTGAATCTGTGGCTCCAAGGGCTATCCAAGATGCAGGATAATGCAGTGAGCGTGGCCTAGCCCTGTGGGGTGTTGTGAGAACTTCACTTCATAAAAAATAAGCCCTCTGGCCAGAAAATTGATAGGCTTTGGAGCCCTGCTGAGCCCTCTGCCCAAAGGATAATGGTAGCAATATAAGTTCCTCTGGATAGAGAGTGTGAAGCTGAGAAAAATGTGGTGGATTATTGGGGTTGTCAGAGAGATTCAGAGGAAAGATGCAAAGGATTAAGTTGGGATATTAGGAAAAGTGGCTGTTATTCTTACCTAGGGTATTTAGGACACAAATTGGGAGTTTCAAGCCCACTCTGGTATTATGAATGCCAAGTTTCCTGGCAAAATCCATTCTTCTCTCCAACTTATCACCCATTTCCAATTATGACTATTTTGCAGCGTGGTGCAGATGAATCTGGGTGACAATTTTCTCTGTCTCAGACTACTGTACTCTACAAAGCCAGTAAGCCAAGAGAGGAAGAATGAAAAGGACTGAAGCAAAGAGCATCAGGAAGAAAAAAGCCAGAGAGAAAAATGGCTTGGCTCTGGACCAGAAATTTACTGACAGGTCAGAGTTAAAACAAAGGGAACACGGTGAGGTCCAAATTATGGCAGCCAGAAAGCCAAGCAAGAAGTTCATTTGCGTGTATTGTATCAGCGAGCGTGTGGGTCACAGAACAAATGGGTGGGAGAGGGACTGAGTTGTGGTGGCTTCCTCTGCTCTGTCCTGGTTTACATTTTGGGATTTACTGAGTATTTGTTTTTCAAAATGAATGTTTGAAGTCGCACTGAAGTTTGGAAGTGACTCCACAGAAATGTAAATTGGGAGGTCAGTTCGAGACTGGCCCTAAGCCATAAAGGCACAACATATGCTGCTGCCTGTGAAAAAGCTCCTTAAATATTGGGAAACCTGTGGCAGATTTGCAGTCTAACCAGTTTCCAAAATGGGAAGTGATATGTAGCGGACAGGGAAATACATCAGGAATCCAAACATGTTACTGTGTGTAGTTTACCTCTCTCTATTAATGCTGACATTTCAGTGGTCACAGTTCAGTGCCTGCATGCACTTGGCAGTGACACAGTAGTGCATCCTGCTTGAGAACAAAGTATTTCAACTGCTACTCGTTAGTTAGGGCAAATAAATGTTGAATTTTTAATGGGGGGTTATACAGTATCAGAGGAAATTCAAATGCTTCAGTGCTCACTTGAGTTGCAATCAGCAATGCTGGCACGAATGCAGTTGGTTAGCTTGTTCCAGACAGCCTTAAAGGCATTAAGTCTCTGATAGGCAAGAAAAATTATTAAAAATTGATCAGCAAAATATCACAGAATTAATTTAGTCCCGTTCCCACGATTTTTTAAACTGATTTATAAACATGTCAGGAGAGAGAGATCATGGAAAAAAATGTATTAGGAAATAACTTTATTTTGACAGTGAGGTTAAACTGTATGTAAGCCAGCTGAATAATGAAAACAAATTAAAAGTCTAATTTAGAAATTATTTTGAATAATGGGCTTATCTTGAAAGATACAGGGCTTTTAATTATGACGCTGGATTTTCACATATTTCACATCAGCTGAAATATTTTGCAAGTTTGCTTCTATAGGCAACTGTCCATAGGAAACATTCGTATATTTTATCCTAAATTACTTCATACTTTGCTCAAAAGGCAAGGCCTGCAGGAGTGAGGAACAAAACAATACAGTCTTGGCTGACTATCACTGCTTCAAACCCAAGAACCTACAAGGCAAAGGGATTCAAAGAAAACTTCTAACTTACAAAACAAAACAGTAAATATGAAGGATGAGTGACATTTTCTCAAAAGAGACCCTTCTATTTTCATCTGGTATTTGTCCCTTTAATACAATGCACTGGAGCTCTCTAAAGATTAATGGAGTTCCAATTACGTGCCACTCTTGTTTCACTTACCATAATTTGTACATGGCAGTGTGAGGCCCTTGTAGTCATGGCTTTCCCAGTTTACCCAGAGGGATTATCTTTGGAACTTCCTACTTCCAACAAACAGGCAGCACTTAGTGCAACGATTCAGGCTGGCCACATGAAGGTAGGCTGTGACACAAAGCTGCCTGTCACCACTGCGGGACCAACTGGCGCTGTCACGCTTTATTATGGGCGGCTAAAAACTGTAATTCCTTAATAGGAACACTGCAGCTTCTCCTGTGCATTACACCTGGGCTGCACTGTGACTGCCCCACTGACAGAGAGTTGATACATAAATAGAAACATGCTTCCTATGCCAGTTGGAGATGACTTTTACATTTTTGGTTCCTGGTACATTTTTGGAAATTATGCATGTACACTGAATGAATCCCTTTTTTTGCTGTTGTTGTTTTCTTAACTGACTTCTTTCCAGGTTAAGAATTCATCAGTGCTTCTTGATTTGAATGTTCTGAATAGTTCTGAGTAACAACATTACTTGTTGTCGCAATATCCAATATTTGGTGTAAAATCCTCTTGATGTCTGATTACTCTTCCTAAGGACCTCATGCTGATTCATTTCAAACCATGAATTACCTTTAATTCATAGCTTGCACATGCTGCCAAATTTTGTTTTCTATGTTCCCAGGTGGCTGTCCCTGACACAGTGGAGATCTTCCAAAAAGCCATTAGATACTTATGAAAAGTAGTTAGATGTTGAGAAGCACATTTCCATTTTCAAACACGCTTCCATCAAGTATTATGATAATATTTGGGATTAGAAAAGTACTGGTATTTATTTGAAATTTTTTAGAACTGTGAAGAGAAATCCTGGCCCAACTGTGCTGAACACACTTAGGAAAATCCTTGCTGAAATATCACAAAAAAGATTTTCAGCTGCTTGCTTTAGTTTTGAGCTCACTCTATTTAGCTGCTCTCTAGTCCCCACACAGGTTGTGTATCATTAAGTATGATGGATAACAAAAACTCCATAAAGATAAAACAAGTTGGTTTTGTCTGATCCATAAAAATTTGCTGCTCTAAGTTTTTAATGGTTTCCGGTAGTTCACTGAGCCCATGAGAAGGGCCTTTTAATACTGTATTAATATAGTAAGTATAGGAAGTAATTTTATGACAGGGGAAGAATACCATTATGATTACATTCTTCTTTTTAGCTAGGCTTTTATGGAAACTACCCAAGACTACTCTGCAGTATGATTTCAAAACACAGGATGTGCTTGATTAAAAAGGTTTTGGGTAGTTTCCAACTGGACAAAGGCCAAATGCTAACAACCAAAACAGAACAAAAGGACTGGATGTTTGAGGATGACATACTTGCAATGGCAATTATATAACAGAAACCCAAGTCATGAGCTGAGTCCTTCCCCTCAAATTCATGGAAGCTGACAGAAAATCCTTTGCAGTGCAATTTGTTGCACCTTATCTGTTCCTGCTTACCATGCTTCATAATAAACTAATCAGAGCAGACTGGCTGAAAACTGACCGCACAATACCCAGCGGAGATTTACAGTGAATTTGAAATTACAAAAAGGGAAGCCAAGTGCTGCAGTTTTACATAGCCTGATCTCAACTGTAAAAATTCACCCCAGTACACACAAACACATGCATGCATGCATGTCAGTGTTCAAAATTTCAGTTTCACGATTTTTGAGTGCAAATTAAGATCTGAGATTAGTTATATGTACACGTTCTCATGTACAACATAGGTGCAGAATTTAGACACAATCCTAACTAGTCTGTCTTCCATTTTACCTGTTGCAGAACACTGGGGCTTGGGTTTCTTCAGCATGTGGATATAACAAAGTATATTGAAATATTATAAAAAGGATGGAATTTGTATTTCAGAAAGCTTTACTTGGACAAGAAGCCATGCATCTTGCATCCCCCCCCACTAGCAGCACGTTGGTAAATTAATCTACCTTGCAGTATGTTGTCCTCATTTTTCCCCCAGAAGTGTGCACCTGAAAGGTTATCTCACAAAAATCATTCCTCCCTTAGATCTGATCTTCTATGATGCCAATGTCTCCACACCTGAACTCTGTAATGACACACAGACAGCTTGGCTGCTGGAGCAGGATGCAGCATTATGAAGGTAAAGTATCTCTGTCCTGCACTCACCCCTCAACTGGTCATGGTAGAAGTCAGCAATACGGTGAATGCAAGCACATAACTACCAACCCCTGTGGATTTCCAACAAAGCCAATGGAACCTACGGGACTGTCACTAGGACCCATGTCAATGGAAAAGATAATTTAAGTTTCACTTAAATTGCACATGAACTTAAAAAAGCTGGGGAACAGCTAGAAACATATCCAGGTTAAAAGGACTCTAACAAAGCATACAGATGAACAGAGTCAAATTCAGTCAGATTTGATCAAGCTGAAATACGGACGACAGATCCTATTGACAAAATATGTAATTGGTGGGGGATACAGGTTTGAAGTCAGTAAGATCACACTGTTTGGCTGAGAGTGTAGCAACAGATGTTACTGGGGATAAGCTGGACTGTCATTTCACTCACACACTCCAATATCCCTGAAACCGACCAACGTTAGAAAGACTAAATCCTTCTTAATACAACTGCAATCTGATAAACACTCTATATTAAAATACACAATGACTGCAGGAGCTGTCTACCTATCAGGGTTTGTTTGGCCTGCACTATCCAGCTCTACTTGACACCATTACGTCTTTCTGCCCCACTCCTGGATTAATTTCATTACGTGCTCAAGTACTGCAATTCCCCGTGAAGGTGGTGGTAACTGCACACACAGATCTGAAGAAACACACTGGCCTCGTAATACCAAGCCTCACAGTGGACTGCCTTCTAACCTCCCAAAGCCCTGTGGAAATTCTTAGAAGCTGCCTTAACAATTTTTCTGCAGTAAAAGAGAAAAAGTGATAGTAATGGGTTAGCTGATCTTCATTTGGAAGCTAAAAATAAAAGTAGCTTTATTGCAGCTCTGATCTCTCATGTGTAAAATCTATCACCTACCGTAAGAAGGCAGTTCATTGCAGCAGAAATCTGATTGATAGTACTGGAACTTTAGATCAAGCAGCAGAACAGAGAACAACTGGTTCATAAAATGTACTCAGTGTCTTCGGGTTTTATATCAGGCTTCCTATAGAGAGCTTTGGTCCCATTAAATGCACTATATACCACTGAGCTCTGAAGCACTGTTCTTTTGAAATTCAGCTTATAACTATAAACCATGATTGACAAGTCTATTACTGTTGGTTACAAACTATTGAAATATTGTATTTTATGGTATACTCACTAAAATATTTTTCACAGTGGAATCCAAATACACTTGCTTTAAGAGAAAAATAATTTTAAGATGCAATAATATTTTTTCCTTTTTTTTTTTTATTATGGAATGTGCTTGATGTTAGATTTGGATCACTTAGATGTTCTGAAACGTGAATGCACCCATTTTGTTACCAAGAACTGTGGGTACAATTCGCTGGAGTCTTTACAAAAAACCAAGTCATTACTGGAAACCAAACAGCAAAGGGCAACAATTAACTTGTTACTAAGTTTAATAAATAAATGTTATTCATGCAAATGGATCTAAACATCATTAGCATTCCTATCCAATTCTCATTTAATCTGAAAAAAACCAAACCTATTTAATTTTAAAATTGAATCATTCACTCAGCCACAATTTTGTAAAGGTTTACTCAACCAGCCATATTTGAATGAGCACTTCCATGACTGGAGTTTATGAGTAAAGAACTGGACCTTCAGAGCCTTCTGAGTACATCAAAGGATTCAGCACCCACATCTGCTCTAGTCCTGTGTCCCTTGCAGTCACAGACACATCACCAAACTCCAACAAGTCCTTTTGTGTGCACAAACTTGCACTAAGAATCAGTATATTTAAATTAATTTTAAAAGCCCGTCTAGGTTATCTCCACACTGATTTTTCTTCCCCTACAGGGATTTTTAAAACTGTGTCTTTAGTAGATTAAGGGCAACCACTAGAATAATTCTGAAGTAATTTTAAATGAACATATTGTATTTACACAACTGTCAGTTAAGCTAGAGCAGCTCTGCATTCAGTACTTTAAAACACTTAACACTAAAAACCCCAGCAGCTCTGAACTGAAATCAGACCCACACATTTTCATAAGTACAAAACAACAGCCTACTTTTCAAAGTTGCTATTTAGTTCCTGCTTGTAAATCACTTTGAGAACCTTGGATAAAAGTAAAAACCAGTTCAGTCTCCACTCACTGCTACACCACTGCAGCCTTACACCAGAGAAGCACCAAAGAAAAATGGTTTAGCACAATGGAGAATTAGCTCTTTCACAATTTTCAACTGTCATATTTATAGATCATCTGTGACTTTCAGCTGTTTCAAAGTGTATGAAACTCAAGACCAGCTTTTCAACACCAGCTAGCAGAATCATTCCGTATGATGTGTTTTACTCTCTCTCACTGTATGAATGTTAAAATTCCTGCATCATCTGTTCATTGGGCTGCATTTTCTATTGTAAGAGGCTTAGTATCTGATGAGAGAAGCATAAAAGTGATTTAATTTTGGCAAGCTGTAGAACTAAAATCAGCATTATTTCTGCTTAATAAACTCATCTTTCACACATACCTCTGTTAGCTAATGCTTAAAAAGAAGAAACAGTAATAAGCACTGGAAACATAAAACTGGTTTATGGCTAATTTTTAAGGACTACAGAGAACACCTGAACACCAAGACAAGATTATGAGCAGAGCTAGGTTTTAGTTACCTTTGGAGAAATAAGCTCATTCTTTATGATAAATTTAAAATGAGATTTAAAGCTGGAAATAATAATACTTACGACTTTTGTGGCACTGACTTAGTTGCAACTTTCCCTGCTGGATCACTCCACTCTGCAAACAAAGGAAACACATTTTCAAATGTCAAAAGATTACTGTAGAATTAAAATGCACCCAAAGCTGTCAGCCCATCTAATTATACTTGGTTTCACAACATGCCACAATGCATAACATGTAATAAAAAATGGAACTGATCTGCTTTAGCACCACAGAAATTAATTTCTTAGCCTTTGTTTTAATGATGTTAAGCAGACAAAAAAAAAATACCCAACCCTGACTGTTAGGACTAGGATGGTAAAGACCTACTTTGTACATTGTATCCTGAGGTCAGATGTTGGGAGTCCTACAAAGAAGAACACACAAAATGTCAGCATTAGTTAAATAAGATGAAGAAGGTAAGATATATCTTGGCTTGCTAGATTAAGGGCACTGGCGTTACACAAACAGGGAAGGAGATGGCACAGGGAAGGGATCATGGGATTGTTAAGGCAGCACCAGTGACATTAGTTTAAAAAAGCATTAACTGTGGAGACAGAGCACCACTGAGGGACCCTTCAGAGCTCAGGCAAGAGCTTGTCCTCAGCTGCTGTAAATCTGCATCCCCCCTTTATGGAGACACCGCACAGATTTACACCCGCAGCAGCCCAAGCCTTCCCCAGGCTGGCCAGGGATGTGTGTATGAGCCATCCAGGACGTACGATTTAGAACACTGCATGAATGCAGCTATGCATTAAATTCAGTGCCATTGCCTTTCTATTGTTTGATCTCCCTGCCTGGAGACACAGTAATCTTTTATTGATAGTCACTGTTTTTATTTGGACTGTGGCACAGAGGATTTGATAAAGATGCGGGAAGTGGATCTTCACCTGATGGAAACTGGTCCAAATCCAGTGAAATCAATGGAAGTACAAAAACTTAAAACCAGCAAAGAATCTGGCTTGCAACACTGAGCACGCTAATGCCAGGATTCTTGTTGGCTCACAATAACTAAGCTGCTTCCTTAATGTCACAGTGTTTTCTGGCTTAGTTTTTCTCTAGGCTCTACAGCCCACAGTGATTGTCATCAGCTCTCCTTCCAAGCAGAGTTTGATCAGTTGAAATTAAGGTGTTATTTACAACCTCATCTTACAGCCAGGCACTACTTTGCTGGAAGTGTTAGTTCTGTAGGATGTTAAAGTCATTAAAGCCCTCACTGCACTTCCTCTTAGGGCATTATTAGTTCCTAATATTATATTGTGCTGCCAGTCAGTCCCTTGTGGAGTAAATAATGCCCTAAGAGTAAACATGGCACTTTAAATTTGAATGTCATAGGGATAAATTGTTTTGATAAGTTCCACCTCTTTTATCACACTTTTTAAATACATGTTTCTCATGAGAATACCTTTATTTTAATAGCTAAATTGAAAACTTCTAACAGTGCCCATCTCTGGTTTATATGGCTGCACAACCTAGCCACATTATATCCTAGATGTATAATTTGGCCAGCTATAATTGATTTAAAGGGATGTTCTGAAGAGACACTTCTGTTGTATTTTTAAAAGTAAGACTAACAAACATGGAAACATTTATGTGCTTGCCTATTTCCTCCAAAGCTAGCTCAAAAAAAAAAACAAACCAAAAAAACACAACCCCAAACTAATTTATATTTATTGTATTATTGAAATGATATGGTCAAGAATTTTAGGATGAACATTTAATGTGCCCAGAAATTGACTTTGATGTGGATCTTAAAAGTTCGAAGCCAATTTAATAGAAACAGAAAAGAAAACCCAAAATTTTAGCTTCTCTGAACCTATGCTTAAACTGCTGCCAGTGGAGATAGTGTCTTCAGGACTCAAACCAGTTTCTGTAGGGCTCATCAGAAACAGAGCACTAAATCAAGAGCTAGTATAAATTAAAAAACTCCACCTTCCAGCAGGTAAATACCTGTATTCACACAATTCACCTTAAAGGATTCAACTGACTTTTACCCCATTTGCGATGAGGATTATGCTCTTGTAATAATGAGCCTACAAGAGAGATGGAGAGGGGCTTTCTACAGGCACATGTAGTGACAGGACAAAGGGAAATGGCTTCAGACTGAGAGTAGGTTTAAATTAGATATTAAGAAAAAATTCTGCGAGGGTGGTGAGGCACTGAACAGGCTGTCCAGGAAAGCTGTGGATGCCCCGTCCCTGGAAGTGTTCATGGCCAGGATGGATGGGGCTCTCAGCAACCTGGTCTACTGCAAGGTGCCCCTGCCCATGGCCCAGAACTAGATGAAACCAGATGATCTTTAAGGTCCCTTCCAACCCAGGCCATTCTCTGATTCAATGACTTCTGATGCTTCACACTGCAGCAGGAAACCGCAGTGACAGTGGCAGTGCTAGACCAGTAACAATCACATTCCATTAAAATAAGACATTCTGGGCACTGGCTTTGGTTTTGCTTAAGTCACAGATACTGCTAATTTCATTCCTTTTCAACTAAGTATGGTGGCTATATTTCAGACAGGGGAAGTCAGTAAGAGGAAAATCCCATTCCAGCTTCTAAACCAGGATATGATTGCTTGAACTATTAATGTCAAGCAGTACCAGTTTTATAAGCTTTTTTTCAAGATCCTGCCTTTAGAAAGAAACATCTATGTAGCTCCATTATACCCAGGGTGGGTATAAATTTCCCACCCTGGGGAAGTTCTCCTCGTCCCCAAACATCATCAGCTCGGAGCTGTTCTGGTCCCAGCATGAGATACCTCTGGCGGAACCTGCCCCAGGTACGAGCTCGATCTCTAGCAGTGCTAGCAGAATCTTACCTAGAAGGCAATGATGGAATCTGGGCTCAAGGCATCTTCAAATCATACAATTTAACAATTCAGTGTGTTTTACATGAACTACAGGCGCTGTCTGGGCAAGTGCTGAGTGTGTGGCTTTAACAAGGCCAGTACTGAGGATCACACTGCCTGACTCTGTGCCTTCCTCTGGGCTGTCACACAGATGCCATCACGCTCCTCACATGCAGGCACCTTCTCAGTCACCGTAATCTGGCTATGCAGCCAAAAGCTCACCATGCAACCAATCAGTAAGAGGGAAAAAAGGTCCATTTCAAACCTTTTCACTACACAAATAATAATGGAAGAAAACGAAACAAAATATTTTTTACGTGACGTAGAAAGACTCCTATAACAACAGAGATAAAAGTTCACTTGGCTTCCACTGGGTCTTCTGCAGCTTTAAATAAGCAGTTCTACTAGTAGCAACAGTCTGATTGGGAATTTCCAACTAAAAATAGTATCAGAAATTTTTTTAAGTGGGACCAATTACAAAAATAAACTCTCCAGCAAAGAGCACTCAACAGAACAGAATGCTAATCAGGTCACTGGTAATAGCCCACTTGTACCTTGCTTGGGATAGAAAACTTGGTCTGCTCAGCCTTGCCAGGAGTGTGAATAGCAGTAAGAGGAGGAGGCCAGGAATGGGTCATCTCCTAGGGAAGAAAGAAGAAGTTTAGAAAACAAATTCATGTACATAAAGAAGAAAGAGAGCTAAAAATGGTCACATCTGCTCCACTGAGCCTGGAGATGCAATTGGTCAAGGAAGAAACCCCACCACCTCACACCCTTAGGTGGCAGATGAACACCTTAACAACCCCACAGGCAGCACTTCCTCAGAATGAGAGAGAGGACAGGTTTTACTCTTGAAAATTATGACCATCCATGTCTGCATCAGGGGGCAACTGACCCCACCTCTATGGTCAGCCTGCCAAGCTGTATGACTAGGGCAGGGTTTAACGTGCAAAGCCCAGGCAGGAAGGGGGCCCTCCTGTACAGCACTGGGTGCAACCCTGTAGGGGAGTGCCTGGTGGCAGGATGCAGCCCTATGCAAGGCTGCAGAGTGGGGAAATAAATAAGAGGCAGGTCTAGAAAAATCTGGAATGGGCTTGCAGCATGAATGCCTGGTGTAGGAGAGAGCAGGGACAGTGTCCTGTGCACCACAGCATCTTCTCGTGGCACTGGCCATAGGCTCTTACTGTGGTAAGCAATGTCACAGCCTCAGAGCACTACTGATGCTACTTTAAAATGAGGGACTGAGAAATCAGGTGACTCGCACAGAGTTACTCAGAAAGTCCGTACTTAACCAGGAAATCCAGGTCTCCAGTGAATCCTGCCCACCAGATCATCTATGCAAGACACCCATTTTCTGTATCTGCGTGTTTATTCATCATCTGTACACTCATGTCCCAATTATCTTCAAAGAAACAACCTGGGTGCCCATGGCTGTCAAACACCAGCAGAAGAGCAGTGCACACCCGCTCCTTCCCCCTGCAGGGAACTGCTGCCCCAGCAAACCCAACAGGAGCAGACACACTGGGGCTTGTGCTTGAAGCAGGGGGAAAATCACTAAACCCAAGGAACTGCACAAGCGTTGGCTCAGGCAGAGCTTGTAAATGCCCTTCTAATGAGTGTGTTTTATGGGAGACACTGCTTCTTTCTCTCTTATCTTTGTTTTTAATTTAATAAATATCCAGAGAGGCAGTAATAGTTGTCTCTGGCATTCTGTTGTATCTTTGTCCTGCTTGTTTTTTCCTTGCCTAAAAAGCTCAGAAAGAATTCTTTCTTGAGACAAGGGAGGCAAAGAGCAGAAGAGCTTCCAGTCTCGGAAATCTTATGTGCAATGTCCTGACTGCAGTAAACTAAACTTCCCAGCTGCTATTACACATGGGTCAAACCCAGGGGTAGTCACAACAAAGCTTATAAACAGGCCAGTTTCTGTAAGTTAGATGACAACTGCTGCAAATGCTCCACAAACAAAAACATAACATAATACAATTAATTAAAGAAAATATAGGTGTTGTCAAAAGGGCAGTGTGGTGGGTGCCTTTTGGCTAAAGACATGGCCTGGGTGGTGACAGCTGATACTAATGTATGGTTCACTGAAGACAGAGCCAGCAAGTTTCAGATCTACAGTTGTCCCTCCCAGATTATGTGTCATACAGGAGGTTAGGAGAGAGAAAGGAAAGCTATGGACCACAGTCCCCAGTCAGTGGGACAGGCAGACAGAAAAACTTCCTTGGGCAGATGGGCCAGGGGCAGGGGAGGGTTTCTGCACACCTGAAAGAACTTCTGGGTATCTGCTGTGGAGCCCAGGGCCTGTTTTCATTACACAAAGCCCAAACAGTGGCAGGGAGGAGGAAAGGAGCAATTGTTGAATGGCTCATCCCTCCTGGTGTATGAGGCAGTGGCAGCTCAGTGCCATGGCAAGAAGAGCACGATTAAATGGCATTGATTGTCTGACCTCCGCATGGGGAAGGCAGAAAAAGATTTCAGCATCCCGTGAACTTTTCTGTGGGATAATATAACCCAAATCCTGCATGCCTCTGCCAAAGCCTATGCCATAGAGGTTGCTTTGTGGCAAATCTCTTCATAGCAAAATGATGAAACGGAGACTGTATCACATAATTGAAGGAGGGCCAGGCAGTCTGACTGAAGGCAGAAATGAAGAATATTCTAGAACTGCAATTATAGGCTTGACCTCAGTTTCTTCCTGCCCACACAGAAAATGCTCTACAGAGAGCCTGGGATTCATGAGGAGGTGATGCCAGCAAACATTTCAGAATATTGCCTGTCAAAACACATGTAGTATCCACTGCCTACCTACTTGGCAGGCTGAAGTGTAAGCAAACCCAGTCATCTCCCTGTTAGGGGACACGTGAACATAAAACAGTGGGAAAAAGAGCCTGCTATTATTTGAGGAAATTCAATTACAAGGTAAGAAAACCTGACTCCACCGAGGTTAGGACTATCCAATCTCTGTGTTTACAGAGTGACCTCGTGAGCACCAAAATCTCTTACAAAGGTACAACATAGCTACATTGCAGCATTTCACTTCAATTCTCACTGCAATGAAAATTATTGGACTGAAAATCCCAGACAGGATCACATGCACAACAGCACAAACATTCAAAGCTCAGTGTACAGACAAACGGTGCGTGTGGAAGGAGTGAGAGAGTTTATAGTTACCTAAAGAAACATACCTACATCTACCCACAGACAGGTGCCAGAGCACTGCGGACCAAGGAACCTTGAACGGTGGTAGAGAAAGTTTTGAGTTTTCTCATCTGAAAAATGTCACTTCAAAAATAAATGTCTGGGCAGCAACCCCACACCGACCACACACGGCTGCATGTTCCCCTCACACAGAGCTGAGCTCCAGAAGGACATGCAGAAATGGCACTGCACTGTTTGTCAGTGAAGGGTCAAAATCCCCACCCCACACCCTGCAGGGATGTGACTGCTTAGCTCGCTCCTACTCTGCTCCTTAAGCACAGATAGGCTACTCTGGAGCATCAGAAGAAAAGATGTCATTTGTTTAATCATCCACATGACTTCACCATTCTTTCTAATGCCCCAATTTCTATTGGAGGTCCCTCATCTTTAAGTACTTGCTAAGCTCTATTTTGTTGAGGTTGTGAAATCTGATATATCTACCTTCTAATATGTTAAGACTACAAAGAACCACACAGACAGTGTGTGTCTGTTGTGTATGCATCCATTAAGATGTGTCTATAACCACCTTAGTTTGTAAATACCTGGTAAAATAGACAGGGAATTGAATTAATATTTTTTTCCAGGAAAAGTTAAAACACTTTAATCAATCCAAATTTGGAAGTATTTAGAAATTCCTGGAAGTAAAATAATAAAAGCAAGCATATGAAACACTTTAAAGAGGAATTTAATGGCAACAAAGTAATCCCACAAAATTGAGTTAGGATTTATTTTCACATGGTTTGGACTTAAAATAATTCCAAAATCATGTTAACTGTTGGAGTGGGTAGATGACTGCTATAGAAGCATGCATTTTTTTATAGACCTGGAGATTAAATGAGAAAGTAAACCTGCACCATTTCTTGGCTTAAAGGTCACTGTGGTCCTCTGATGTAGTAACAGCAAGCATCCTCCTTTCTGAAAATTATTTAAACATTGTTTTAATTGACTCCATGTGTTTTATTTATTAGAGCTAGACATGCTCGTCTCTTCAGCTAAGTCTGGGTTTTTTTGGCTCTAAAAGCCCTCAGGTAAGTAACTAAGAAGGACACATGCAGACGCGATCTAATGAATCACCCAAAACACAAATACCCCAAGCAAACCTTCTAAGGGATGCAGAGGTACAAGGCCAAATAATGATTTAAATGGAATGAGAGGACTGGGGAAGGATTTAAACTTGCAAGTTTCTAAGGAAAAGGTCAGAGCTAGAGAACTGAGTACAGGGGATATGGGGCAGATGGTAAATAGCTTTACAAAACCAGTCCGTAAAATTAATAGCTGCCTTCAAGATTTATTTCCTGTCTCTGTATTTCATTTTTCCATAATTTCCTTCTTGTACAAAAGAAAGTGTGCCGTGTTTTTAAGTATAGATAAAAGCACTGAGCCAGGCTCTAAGAGGTCATTATGAAAAAATGGAGCAGGATTGTGTACTCTGCGTTCCTACGGAGGCAGCTTCCCTTCCTGGTGCGCTCTAAACTGCTTAGCCTGATCTAATTTGAAGTCTCCCAAGATACAGGGCTCATGCTACTTCCCTTGGGAGAACTGAGGGGAGACATGAGAGCAGCCTTCAATTACAGGAAGAGCTCTTCCTAAAGGAAAGAATAATCTGTTCTCCAGTTTTATGGAGGATATGAACTTCAACTGCAGCCAGAAAAATTCCAGTTAGACATAAGAAAAAGCTCTTTAATGGTAAGGATCCTGCAGCACTGAAACAGATTGCTCAGAGGGCTACACGGACTCCATCTGTGGAGGAACACGCCTAAGAACAGATAAGCACATATCAGTCAGGCATGGCTTAGGCAGAATTGATTCCTACACTGGGATGGGGATGTGTAGTAGATGATGAGATTTCTAAGACCCTTGCCAGCCCTTTTTCTTGTTCCGTAGTTTCGATAGATCACAACTGGCTTGGCCAAGCCCTTCCCTTACTGCTTCTCTTGTGGATACATCCACAAAAAGGCAGAAGAAGAAAACAACCATCCCAGGGTTTTTTTTTCTTCTGTGGCCACAAAGGCAGTCTCAGGACCAGCACTCCTCACTAGAGGGCAGCCAGTGGAGCAGGAGGAGGAGCAGCCCCACACATATCACTAGCAATAAATTCAATCTGAGGCCGCGCTGCTAAAGAGACCTGATCAGTGATATTCTGTCAAATGCCCCTCTCAGTCCTTTTAAATCTTAGCTAAATCTGTTGGTTTAAACTTCCTCCAGTTTTTTGGAGACACAGTATGTTAAAGTTGAATTCAGAAAAAGTTAATATGTGATGAATAGATGTTCTAAGGTTATTACACACTTGATGCTACAGCTGGTGCTAAGCAACCTACAGCCTTGATGGAATAAAGATAGCCAAGTGATTTACCATTTATTAAAGACTCTATTAATGATTTATTAATGTTTTATTAACTATTTATCAATCCAACCTTAGTAAAAAGCCTGTCTTGTTTCACAGCATCTTTCTGGTTTCTGCATTTATACAAATCTGATCAAACTCTCTCTGCTAGGAAGCCAGTAATGCATGAGGGGCAGCCACGCTTTCTGTGAGTGATGCCTACTGAATTAAAAACCATCTCAGCCTGTTTCATCTTTGGGGGAAAGGCTAAGGAAAGAATGAATATATAGATATATATTTATACATGAAATTGACAAGCAAATGACACTAAAGCCTAAAGGAACACAAAGAAAATAAACCCACGGGTTGTTTTTATTCATAGTCCTTATGAAGGAATGGAAAATTTGCACAAGCAATTGGGAATATCCTGACCAGTAATCTGGCCTGCTTTATACTGGGTCAAAGGCTTCCTTAGGAAGGGATTTTGATACATTGTTGGTATTGATATGGACATGATAGATAAACTCATTAATATACATTTGATTATGATGTCTCAGCATTTAAAAAAAAAATCTCATCATCAAAAGGATACCACACCTTTTTCCCTGTAAGAGGAAAAATAAAATCTAAAAGACTTCAGTGACGGCCTCCAGAGAAAGCTATTTTTCTTGGTATGAATATTAAAGCCAAAAGCCTTTTACTCATGCAACTGTTGCAGCAAATTTATTGTGAGCGGCTAATGCCTACCACTTATATTTTGAGGAACAATGTGGTGGCATCTATAATGATGTTTCTGTCATACTAGAATTTATCTTGTTACTGTCCCAAAAACTTCTTGAAAGACAATTGGAAATACAGTGCATAAATGCCTGAGTTTATTATTGAAAAGCTAAAGTTTATTCTACAAAAAGCAACCATTTTTCTGACCACAGCCTAAACCACAGTGTTCACCTGTGGGTTTTACCAATAATGACTAGTAAGTTCCCTTTGCCAGCTGGGGAATGGGATGCATTCCATATCATCCCATGGTAAATTAATATTTCTTTCCATTTTAACAAGAAGGGGACAGACAAAAATTATATTCCATGAAAATGAATACAGAAATTGCTTTAAAGCCAACTGTGGTTGACTATAAATTTTACAGGATATGTTTTCCTTTCCTACTTTGTTAACATTTGGAAATCCACAAAGAAATATGGATATTTTCTTTTTCTGTTGAGTTTCTCAGTACTCTATGACTCCCGTATACCTCAAACTTTTCAATATATTTTCCTCATACTGTAGCTTTTATAACTAGAAACACTCATATTCTTTGCTTAGAGCATTTACAGGACAATAAAAAAAGAGTAAATCATGATTGATGCACTTACTGCTCCAACCAATCGTGCGTATGTGAAGAAAAACAATGCTCTGTTACAGTGAGAAGGTATCTGAGCTCAAGAGGCTGTTTTAGGGGGAGAGTAATGAAGCCACACCACATGAACCCAACACTGGATTCAATTTCACAAGTCTGCCACAATCCCAAATGAAACCACAGCCCATCTAATCATGTGTGTCCCCTGCCAAAGGATTCCCTCCCTGCTGGGCCTGCCCCCCGATGGCCCCTGCTGTGCACACACCAGTTCACCCCCGAGGATCCTCTGTGAGACAGGTTCAATACTTTTCTCCAAGGTGGGTCAGCATAACTTTCGTCAGGGTCCACCTCAGGAAGATTATATGGTCAAAAACTCGCCTGAATGTATAACGCTGACTGGGACAATCCTTCAGTTCAATACCAAGCAGGTTTTGAGCCCTTCAGCAACTTCTCACATGTTCTTGGCATTTTTAGGAGCACGCAGCACAATCCTCTATGGACCCACTATAGAAACACCATTATGGTGAGCTGCACAGAACCAGAGACCTGCAGCAGCTGTATCCCTATTCCTGCCAGGCTTAGGCTCCCTGTACAAGTAAAGTGCATGTAGGACATGGGGAGTTCACAGAATTTATCGGGAAAAAAAAATCACACAGTGTAAAAAACAAAGCAGGACCTTACAGCAAGCACACGGGACAGCTTTTTTGACAAGTTTTATGTGATGAGAGAATTAAGTGTTCAGTGGCAAATGGGGGCTTGGAACTCCATAAAGTCAAAGGTAGATACACCTGGCATGTAAGACAACATTTCTGAACCATCATGTCTTTGTCTTACACCATTGTCTGAGCTTCCAGTCAAAGTCCAGGAGATGAGCAGGAACTAGAGCTGTCTTTGTGACGAGTCACAAGCTTCCAAATGGTCCAAAGACAGGCATGTACTGACCAGGAATAACAACACTGACTGGAGTGGTAACTCTGCTTCCCAGCCAGGACAGGCAGGAGGAATCTTGTCAGCTGCAGGAATGTGGGGTTTGTTAAGGACAGGCCATAATGGTTGTGTGCAAGGAGAGGATGATCAAAGTTTTGCCAGGCACACGTGAGATGCTGGGCCACAGGAGGTATTTCTATTTCCATGTAACTGTTCCTCTGCACAGACCTACTGCGGGGTCAGGGATGTGAACTGTCAGAATGGGTCAGGCTCGAGCTCCTGCTCCTCTGGGATGCTACAGACAGCGCTTTCACAGAGCACTCCAGGAACACCATGGCAATCGTGAGGGTAAAATCCTGATCCTCCATACTTAGGAATTCTCAGCTGTGCTAAGACCTTTTCTGTTTAATATGGCATAAATACTCAGGTATTTGCAGTCATGTGCACCAAAGCCAGTTCCAAGAAGCGAGGCATCCTTCAGCTGTCACTACTGGTACGTAACCTAATGGCTTTGCTGCCCAGTACACAGAACCAGAGCCCTGCTGTGGACAGTATGGCCAAGGCAATTCCTCCTGTTCTTGGCAGCTTCGCATTCCCACTGAGCTCCACAGCCATGTCCCATTGATTTTATTTATTCAAAATAATACTTGTTGGTAACCATCCCCAGGGATGGCACATCTCATTTTCACGAGGGCCCCACGAGGTAGGAAGTATGCATTGAACTGTTAAATACAACATTCCATCCTGGCACTACAACAGTATAGTATAAACAAAGGCACAGTAAGTCATAAAAAGATAATTCTTTCAAAAGTTACTAATACCAACATATAATTTCATCTCTGCAATTTAAAAAACATTGGCAAAAAAACCATTCTCCAAGCAAATAAGCAACTGTGTTTTGAAACTATTCACTGCTGGCACTTGTTTAAGGGAATCTGGTAATTTGTTCCATCCATCCTGAGCTTCACAAGCAAGAAAGCATGTCTTGAATCGCCTGTTTTCTTCTCTGAAACTTAGGGTTCACACCAAGAGGAGAGCAGAACTATAATTTACAGTTACAAAACAAGACTACTCCTACCCTGAGGCACTCCACTATGCACATTTATACAATACATTACATCATCTCCTTTACATTGCCAGATGTAATCAATTCATGGGTTTTTTCATAAAAAGTACAACAGGGAATTATATAGTCACAGGACAAGACCTTATCAATGGAATTTATTATAAAATGCATTAAATTTCTGGAGCAACTTATGGCAATATAGTGAAAAAATAAAATCTCCAAATTCAATATCAGGCAAAATTAGATTGCTAAACTACAAAACCTCTTGTTCTGTAAGCTTAGCACAGAAACTGTGTAAGTTTTATATTGTGCAATAATTTTTAGACCCATGTAACCAGCTTATAACTTACATCCAGACAATATGATGAAACTGAGTCCAAAAATCATCAGGAATTTGAAAGCATTAACTTGTGCCAGAGAACACTGGCTTTCGCCTTAAAACAGGAGCATTACTTATCTGAAATAACATATAGGTGAAATTAAGAAACCAGGTTAGGCAACTTATTTGAGTTTAAAGCCCAATTCTTTTGTTTAAGCCATGATTTGCTTTCATTAAGATTGGACTCCGAGTTGTTACTCATCAAATACAAAGAAATGAAGCTACCACACGCTGCTGTACAATACACATTGAAATCCTTTACAAAAGCTGTTTCTTTGCTTTCCAAACCAAGACTCTGCCAGATCTCTTATTCTGCTTACCACACAAGCAGTATTGCAGCAGGGTTTTCCTGCGTGGGGGTGCCAGGGTAGCATTTGTTTTTAATGCTGTTCTTACACAGTCTCATCAACACCTCCACTGTAATGCTGCTAAACCAGCGGTCTGAGCCTGAAGCAAAGACACAGTGGACTCCTTACAAAGCTGTCTTTTTTCACCATTCCTTTTCCTCGTCCATGTGATGCTCTCCCTGCCACGTGTCTCAGTTGAGAACTTGCTTCTCCCTTCGTGTATGAAGAATTCACTTCCCCCTGTGAAGTATGGTTGCCTTCCCAGTGCCTACTTTAGAGGATATGAATGCTCTGCGGGGCACAAACTGTCTCATTTTTTGTCTTATGCAATGCCTAGAGCAGTGGTGGAACTTCTGAATATTGGCTGGAAATTTGGAACAGAGATTGTGGGCTGAAAAATCCAATGGATGTGTCCAAAATGTATGGACAACACAGACAGCTTGATCAGTATTCAGCAAGCCCTGGAAGTACAAAGAAACTCCAAAGTTAAGCCTGACCATTGGTTCCTCTAATTGTGTCACCTCGGTTTCTTTTGTAAAGTTAAAAAGCTTAGCATGGTTTCCAAACAAGACCTATGGGTCCTCATCTGTAACACTGGGGTAGAGTCCTTGCTGCCTGTCATGCTCAACCCTTTAATTCTATTCTCTTACAGAAAGACCTAAGCAGCCACCTGAAACCCTCTCATGCAACCTGGCATTTATTATAGTAATTTTAGCCTTTAGAAAAGAACAAACATTTCAGTCTGAATTTCCTTTTCCTCACTTGTGCCTTGACGCAGGTCTGTTCCTGCATCTGTGTGTCCTGTAAATCATGCCAACACTCCCCTTTGATCCACTCCTGCTAAGCTAACAGGTGTAGAAAAAATGAAGGTATGTTATAGAAGATGTTTTGATACAACATATACTTTTCTGGCATGTCAGCCTTACCCAAATAAGCCAGCTTAAACAGTAAAGAAAACTGAAGCCAAAACATGCTGAGGTCTTTTTTGATCTCCTTTAAGGTATGGAGGCTTCAGAGTATTTCTGGTAGACAGATTCCCACTGTTGCATACATTTGACTCCTCATTTCCCAGCACGTTCTTTCTTACAAAGCAAGTTAGAGGCTGCAAACATTAAATACTCAGGACTGCCACTAAGATGTACGACAGCTGAGGACGCCTGGTCCCACACAGAGCGGTCCTGGAGTCTGAAATCAGCGTGTTCTGACTGTGCACCAGATTGATAGAGCCTCCTGTGTCTGCGTTTTTTAAAAACTTCTGACAGCAAACTACGTTGAAACAAACTAACTCCTAAAAACAGGGCTGAAAAAGGGCAAAGTCCGTAACCTTCCTGTCTCAAAGCACTACACTACTTTTTTTCCCACAGGAAAATCAATGAATAGGACACAAAAGCCACAGCACTGAAATGCTGTAAATTCAGTGCTCTAGCATTTAAAAATTGTATCTCTACATTACCAGACAATGACATGTATTGTCTTTTTTCCTTCTAGATAGCCCAAAAGGAATAGCAAATTGTTCATTAGTAATAGTTTATCAGGGATCGTGTGAGCAATTTGGAACAAACTTGGAGCAAGCCCAAGAAAAGACCACCCAGCAGACCCATGGCTGCCCAGTTAGCTCCAAGCAGTTCCAGCAAGTCACAGCTCCAGCTGGTGTCAAACACTGACAATTACCAGTTACCAAGCAAAGATGAACTGGAGTAAACCTGCCAAAGGATCGTTTTGGGTTTTTTTAAGTACAAAGTGCAATGTATTATTATGTTCAAGCAACTACCAAAAGGAGTTGTTGATCTCTCTTTGCTGGAGACATACAAAGGCTGGATGCAGTAACATGGCATTCTTTTTGAAGGGTAACTTGAGTAATAAGTGAAAGACGCTAGAAAATGACAATGCTGCTGCAAAGTAGACAGAATGATATATTTAGTCAAATTCCCAGTCTAAGCCTTTTCAAAGAACACAAGCAGTTAGTGAAACATTCCTTAGGGTTCCTGTATGCTCTCAAACATGATAGCTTTCTTGTAGTTTACGCTTATCATATTAAGAAAAATGGTAATGAGGAGATCATGACAACCTCTTTTAAAAGCAACAATGACTCAACTGCCAAGGAAAAAAAGCAGTGATAACTATTTTCATGGAAAGAAACCTCCAGTGAACGCCTCACTGTTGAAGCTATGTTCTTTGCTTTTGTCTGAACTCAGGAATGACAAGGGGCTGCTCTTCAAAAAAATTCTGAGCATCAGTTTTCATTTGATTGGTACAACATTACTTTTTCAGATAAACTGGCAGTTCAGACCTCCTGTTGAAAAGAATAGGGACTCAAGAGGTTAGAAATGATAAAATACTGGAATAAGTGGGAAGGGATTAATTGGCTTGATTTAAAAAAAACCAAAAACATCACTATGTTCTCCTACAAACCAAACATGAAGTGTTTTTATCCTAAGGCTCAGAGCAGTATTTTTAAAGGTTACTGTACCTTGGTGTACACAACATATTCTTCAGTAGGATATACTCATGGCAAAGAAATTAACGGACTATGAAGCCCAAAGGGGCTTTTAACACTCAGTACTTGTGCAATAAATGCCATCAGAAGATCTCAAGGCATTCCTCACAAAAGATCAGTACCTGCCATTTTCCAGCTTGGCTCTGCAGAGGAAATCTGGTCCCCACTTTAGACCCCTCAGTCAACCCACAGCAAACACAATGAATACAACTCTGCCCATTTTTCCCCCTGTTAACCACCCATGCCAGTCTCCTGCTCCCTTGTGGGTTCATGTTGCTTCTGTTTCACCCTGCAAAGTACTAATAGGTTTTCACACCTCCCCCAAACAACATTTACTTACACATTGCACAGAAATTTTGGAATAGAGGAAACACTTAAAGAAGAGCTGTAAAGTGTTGATAACAGGGTTTCTAATGACAGCCACACCAGAGCCCTGGCCCCAGGAGCTCTGGAAAGCCATACAGTAACACTTGCAGCAGGTAGAATACACAGGCTATGCAGAGTGTTGAAAAGACAAATGAGGGCACTTGGGTCAGACCTTCAGATTTGTGTTTGGAGACAGTTTCTCTCTCTTGCCTCTGAACAATGGTCAACAAACACCTCAATGCCTTGAACTAATAAAATCATCTTCATTTCTAATGCTAGAACCTGACATTTTCTTCAGCTGACTTCTGCAAGGCTTGTGCCTTTAGGACTGCTTTTAAATCAAAAGGAAATGTGAGAAATTCCTTGAGAACAAAAAAAAAGAAAATACAAAAACCATTCTGGTCAGATTTTCCAGCTATCCAAAGAAATTGTTACACCGCTGACAAATCAATGTGGCAGGATCTACTGGCTAATTAAACAAATGTGACAATTTTACTGTGAAAATTTGAAAACACTCAAAAGTGCCACCTATTCACAGAGTGCATTCTTCTCCAACGTATATTAAAACCCATGTAGTGTAATAAGAAATTGAAAGGAACTCACATATTCAATAGAAACACAATTATAAGCATAATTTGAAATGTACAGCTAAAATAGATTGGAAGTTCGTAAGGTTTCTCAGAACATTAAATCCAATGACACACCTTCTTTAAAGGAATGTTAGAAATTCAGATAAGCCACCGTATGTAGCATAATTTTAAATATCTGATTGAGCCTTGCTTTTGCCCAATTATCACACCAATAATTCCAGCTGAGGACATCAATGCATTTTGCTAACAACTAATTTAACTTTTAACAATGGCAGCGTGGGTGAGGTTCTATTTCAGCATTTCACAGAAGGAGACGTAGTGGAGCAAAGGGGCAGCATTTGGTTATTCAGGAAGATTAAATGTATGATGTTTTATCCGAGTCTGTGTATTCAAGCATTTATTGAGAGGGTGTTCAAAGACATGAGAAGATGAACCATACCAGTCTTTTACTGGCAGGTTTGAAGTGGTGTATTCCGAACACTCTAAGAGCTGGAACAATCTCCACAGCTAAGAAGGAAGACACCTTCAGAAAGAGCTGTGCTGACTATGGTGCACGACAGACCAAGGGCACGCAGCAAAGACAGGATTTCTCCTCCCCAAAAGGCAGCTTCCAGAACTATTCTCACTGCAGAATGCTGAACAGCTTGAACTTAAGGCAGATGATGACCACACAGCTGCCTGCCCTTGTCAGGCTGCTTCCACACTCCGCATGGGGGCTGGCAAGTCTGACTGTGTGTCACCACATGACTCCTCCCAAGGAAAAGTCCACCTGCTTGTCAAGGGGTCTCTCAGGAGGAAATAAAAAAAGTTTTGGTCCATACAGTTGGTGTCTGTATTCGTGCCTTAAGAAGAAATTAGGAGTGGCTCCAGTTAAACTTAGACTGCAGTGCATTAACAAAACGGCAACAAGCATTCCTGGTATCTGCTGTAACAGAACACTTCCACCCATCTCCTCTGAGCCCAGCAATGAGACTCAAAGTTGAAACTTCAGGTTTGCTCCAGGTGTCAACTTTGTCCTGTTCTCTTCTCTTTACTTCGAGGAGCACAAAGCAGTAAAGCATTCAAAGTTTCAAGGTGCAGTTGTCGATAAAGCATAAAGAGGGAAACTGAGCATGCCTCAAGTACCTGGCATCTTTTTGGTCCATCACTTTAATTTCTCTAGTTCCTGCCTTACATATTCCTTTCAACCATCAACTATTTTTTTATTGTCATGGCCAGTAACTTCAGAGGAAAATTTCAAAAAGGTAAGCTCTTGTAACTCTTTCTGAAGGTTTGTTTAGTTACATCTCCCAGTCCAGTCTTCCCTTGGACACTGCAAGTGTCCCAGCCTTTTCCTACTCTGTTTCTCTTGACTAATTGTGATTAGGCTAACTTATCCTTCATGGACCCCACAAGTCTCCTCAGTAGTGCTGACTTACGGGGAAGCTTTCAACCAGGATTTAAACCCCACAACATTTGCCCTCAGGGCTGCAGAAATGAAGCTCTTCCCATTCGTAAGAGAAAGAGCCACAGAAGATGTCACAGACATTTCAAACCAGAAATGTTTCTAAAGCACACATTCATTTCAGAAAGCCTAGCTCAGTTTTAATGATTTCAATGTCTTCATTCTGTGCCTAAAGCAATTTGTTATGTAGAGTACACATTATTAATCTATTTAAATGAAAGGTAACATTGCTAGCAGTTTAAACACTCAGTGCCCATATTTAACCATGTTTCACTTTGACGGGACAAGATGAAATAACAGAAATGATTAATCTGAGACCAGAGAAATATTCTATTACCTATATTTCAAAACAGGACTAGATGTTTTTGCTTAATGCCCTGTCAGTAAGCTGTGTAAGTGGAGTATGGGAGCCTCAGATGGCTCTTCTGCTTGGCCACGCTGCAGACTGTGTCGTTTTGGAATCAGCAGCAGCACTCCAGGACAGACACACAACAGGCTCTCACGTTCCTAATCATGTTTTTATACAACATAAACTCATGCAGCCCACAAGGAGGATACCTGGTACAGCTAGAGCCAAACACTATAACACTATAATAGTGTTTAAAATTTTCCATCCAGTTTAGCACTTGGGGCCTTTTTCTGTTCATGGGAGCATACAAAAGGTCAGAGTTGATCTGACATGCCAGATTCCTTGGGTCTGTTTTCTTTCGCACTTTCACTCCAAGATAAGGGAGTTACTCTTTATTTACAAGGATGAAAAGGGATGGGAATTCAGGTCCCATGGGTCTCCAAATCGGGAGTAGGAATCTTAGTTTTATGACATTCTCCACTCAGCTACAAGACTCCACCAAATTGTTTTCCCACATTTTTTTGTCTCTTTCACTTATTTCTGGAACTGCCAAACTTAGTGGTATTTGAAAAAGTAGTATAGAAAACAACCAATGCTTTTAAGTGCTGCAGAGAGTGCATCTGATCTTCCACAAGAGTTGCAAAACTTACTATGTTTTCCTCTAAGAAAATGACTTTGCTTCAATTACGTTCTTGTTTGAACTGGCTTTAAAACAATTATTTTGTATAGTCTCATAAAAAGTAATTATTTTTATCATAACAGAGTACTTAATCAGAGTGAGGATGCTGAGCATGTAACATTGCAATACGTAGTGGATTGTTTCTGAGCTGACTGTCAATGAGGGAGAGAAACTGAAAGTGGTTGTTTTGGTGCAAAAGAGATGCTAAAGAGCTTGGAAAACAAACTTCACTTCTTCATTGGCAGTCATTCACTTATCGTTTATCATGGGAGTACTTTGTTTCTCTTCAGGAGCAGCAATACACGTCCAAACTCTTGTTATGTCAGCTCACTTCACAGTAATTTTAGTAGCAATGGTAAATCTGGCAATGATGGCAGAACTATATAATACTACTGAAATCAGCAATATTTCAATTTGGCAGTACAAAAATATGTGTTAAAATGTTGTGGTAAAGGAGATAAGAAAGCAGAATTGAATAGTGAGTTTGAAATAGGTGCACAGCAATCTCTCTCGCTTTTCCTGAATACCTTTTGTAATCTTTTTTTATTGTTACAGTGTAGACAGGCTGCAATAGACCCACATAATGATCAGATTTTACATTTCAAAGTTCTTTGCTAAATAATTTATTTAATACTGCTATGAAAATAAAACCTTTATTTGATAAATGTGCCTGCAAGCTGGAATCAGACCTTGCTTGTCTGTCCTGACAAAGGTCTAATCTTTTGCTGCATTACATCTTGAAGAGGCATTTATCCCTGTAACAAGCAGGTGCAGAACACCAGCTTTGGAATACAGGAAACTCTGCACACCCACGCGCATTTGTCAGATCAGACAGTCAACCTTTCCTCCCCGGCAGCACACAGGCTGCCCTGCCTTCAGCTGGCAGCACAAAGCAGATTTATACCATAGATCTACATCACAAGTGCATCACTCCCCTCACATGTAACCTGTGCCGTGCCAGCCGTGCAGTGGGGGCCCACAAAACAACCCGGCACTCGGCATCGACTCACGCCAGCTTCCCACTCTGCCTAAAGTTAGCTCCGAGCCTCAGACATGAGGCACCCTCAAGTTAATGCTGACAGCTCTGGCATCGTGCTCCTGAGGTGCTTTTCTCATGGGTGCCACCATAATGTTGTCACTGTAAAGGTGAATGGCCAAAAAATTTGGACTATCCTCTTCTGCCGTGGGTCAGCGCAGCACACGGGGGCCAGGGGTGTGCTCTAGGCTGGGAAACCCTAAGTCTGCCTTCTCCAGCTCCCAAAGAGCATTTTGCACTCCAAACTTACACCAGGCTGTCCTCAAATGACTCTAACTATTGATCTCACCCTTCCTGTGTGTATACTGGATAGTGCACAAAAGTCAGTCCACAAATGCTGGGAAAAGGCTTCCTTTGACCTTCCTGGAATTGTTGCTGAATACTTGTGGTGATAATGTTTGTGGTGATACTGAGACCAGAATTGAGCTGATCACCTACCAAACCAGGAAGGAGCTGTTCTCAAAGAAATACTCAGCATTTCCATTTTCTGGAGCAAGACCACATCTAGAGAGTCATCAGAGCAAAGAACTGGTCTCTGCTTTTATGTACGCCTAAAGTAATGCAGAGGTAACTCCTTTTTATTTAATAACAGCAGCAGCAACCTAAGTGGAGCTGCTGCCAATTTATACCAGTGTGGGAGGAAGAAGAATTCAGTGAACTCAAATGAGATCAGAGGTCAGTGGAATTACCCCTTGATTTATATTGATGTGAGAGCAGAAACTGGTTCTGCCTCCATTGAGAAAATGCTGATAAAAAGCTTGAAAATGGAATGACTTAGAAATTGCTAAGAAATTAATTGTTTTTATCCATTCAAATCTTTGTGTACATAAGCAAAGTCTGAAGGAAAAAAACAACTCTCAAAGCAGGCTATTAGCCGTTCCTTGCACGCTTTCAAAGGCTGCACGCCAGAGCAGGGACAAAGGCCACAGATTCACATTTACACGTGGGTTAACTTTTCAATCCATTTTTTCATTTCAGTAGAAATAATAAATCACCTTATCCAGGAGAAAGAGGCAGCTTGACACAAAACATACGGTGCTGGGCTATTTTTATAGCACACCTAAGACGTATAGGGATTCATTTATTTACTCAGCTATTTAAAAGTGGCTACTCTTACTCATTCTCTGGACAGCTAAATGCCAGGTTGCTAAGTTACTGTTACTTGACATCATCTCCTCCCCAACGTGTTCCCACATTTGACAGGTTCACATGATTTACTAGGCCAGTCAGCTCGTTATTCACTTGTCCAATGACGTCTGGATAATCATTTTAAATTCACATCATGTCCTCCCCAGCAAGCCCCCAGACTCCACATGAAAACATTTAAACTACCCGTCAGCTACTAAGTGCATTTGTAACCACACTGGACAGCGTACCTGTATTTTTCAAATTACAATTATTATAATTAGGTTTAGCATCATTCTTCAATGTTGGTTTGTATTTTAGAAGAGACAACAATTACTGAGGGGCAAATAATGGGCTGTATCTGTTACAGTCTAATTTTGCTATGTGAACAGCTCACTTCAGCTGTGGGTGAGATATTAAATCCGTTAGTGCTTTCAATTGGCATGAGGAAGGTAATCCTACACATAATTTGCAGAGTCAAGGGCATTTTCACCTGCTGATCAATTTACATATTCTCCAATGTCATTAGACAGGAGCTAGTCATCAGAAGACGACCATACAAATTACAGACTTTGCTCATTTAACTCCAGTCATTTTTACACTTATTACAATCTGAACCATATTCGGGATCTGTTTTGCTTCCAGACTAGAAAGCTTCTAATTAGTATCACAGCTGTCCACATAACATCAGATGTCCATCTAGTTACTTGAAGCCTTCCTACAGTGAATATGCACGTACAAGAATTCTTTTGTTCCTCTAAGCAGGGATGGATTTCCAGCCAGCAGTGCCTGCCCAGATGGTTACGACACAGCCACGAGAGCTGCAGTGCACAGACCAGGGCCTCGCTGCTGCCAGGTTATGTCCAATCGATTGCCTAAACACCCAGCCCAAACTTCCAATTTACTGCGAGTCCTCCAGAAAATTCAGTTAAATACAATTTCCTTTCTCGCCCGTGCCATGTTGTGCGCTCATCAGCTCTTTAGCCAGAGGTAAACCAGTGCTAAGGAAGGTCCCTTCTGTGCTCTCCACATACAGGAAAAGGATCACTGCTTGTTCACCCTCAGCATCACCTACACACCCCCTTTGCCTGGGCGAGCATATGGTTCACATCACATGCAGTGACAGCAAGGCACGCTGATGTAAAGCACTGGTACAAGTGGCACAAGGAACAGCTTTGGAGCCTGGTTTTAAATGTCAGCTCTCCCACCCCATCTGCACTTTGGATCACAACATTTCAATGAACTCATTTTTCAATGGATGCACATAGCAAGTGACAACTTAATTTAAATCCATATTAATAAAACGTGAATTACACACACATACTTTTAATTGCCTGTCTTCCAACTTATCCACACTTTCAAAACCATTGCACTGTATTGAAAAAAAAAAACAAAAAAAAACCCAAACACATTTTGGAACAGAATAAAGTGTTGACCACCAGGTATTTGCCTTTATCATTCAGCTTGGTATTAGCAACTCCTATTAAATGCAATCTGTGCTATCACTACTGTTTGGTCTTAGCTGTATAAGAGATGATGATGATTATTACTATTATTTATTATTATTTTTCTCAACCATCTCAGCCATCCTGGTTAGAAAAGTAAAATCAACAGGAGACTGGTCAGCCATTAACCTTTGGCTGTAATCTTGGGAGCAGTCCTTAAAGCATTTACATAAGATGACATACGTAGCTAAGTGTTTCAGGAAATCTAAAGGACTGTGAAATTTTGTCTCTGAAGACTCAGGGGTCTGAATGGAGTCAAGACCTTTCCCCTCACTCAGTTGAAAATTTTAGAATATAAATTCAATTAAGACTTTTTTTTCCAAGAGGGAAAAAAAAAAAAAAAGAAGACGGATTAGGAATTACAAACCCCTACAATTACAGAAACCATTAATCAAGTTCAGTTTGAAAAAAGAGCGGTGTAAAATCAGAGGTCACAGATCTTTGCAGGAGTACCTCTTCCTTGTAAAGTCTAGCAGAGAAACCCTTGAGAGTTACTGTGTCTTTCTGAGGGATGGAACTGAATTAAATCACTTAATTCCCCAACTTAAAAAGCCAAAACAAATCAGAAACAAAAACAGAAAAAAAGAGGCAAACTTCAAGGTATGCACTGCTCCGAGGGAGGGTGGCAGGCAGAGGACCCTTCCCCAGCCCTTTGGGGAGCACAGACACAGCCCAGAGCAGAAACTGCCAGGGGTTGCCAGCGGTCTGGATGGGCAAAATGCACAATTACAGCCCAGCTGTCCACCTTTGGGGCTTGACTACCTTGGAATCCTTTGTGTTTACCTCTGTAACACCCCTGACATGACAGAAATGTGAATATCCTGGTTTTTTACCGAGGGAAGCTCCATGAGGGAGCTGAGACCCACACTCCCAAAAGTTCATCAGAGCCTATGTAAATGGTCCTGAAAGGCCAAGAAGTACCTGTCAGGGCTGGAAACTTAATCTAGGTTCTCAAAGTGCAGATTTCTGCTGAAACCAAGGGTCATTCTTTCATGTGGAGCAGCCAGCCTGAATCTTCTGACACAGGGTTTCCATGGAGAGCCCAAAGACTGGATTTTGACCACTGCTGGGCATCACACTCTCTTACTTATTTCCTCTCCATTCCCTGCCAAGTAGAGTATGACACCCTGTGTGCAGCAAAAACACAGCTCCTGCTAGCTTGTTCTGCAGCATAAATTTGAGAAGAACAAAGTAAAACTCTGACAAAACCCAGGTACCTCTACTGCCAGGTGTGCTTCAGCACCACATGCGGTTGGAATCCTGAGCCGCTGCCCTGAGGGCCCCCAGCTGGGGCTGGGGTCTGCTGGGTCTTTCTGGGCAGTCCCAAAGCAGCTCTGTGGTTGCTGTGCTCACGCAGGCAGGGCTGTGCAGCCCTGTGCAGGCAGGTTACCAAGGGCTGCAAAGCCTGTGGGTGCCAGGAACAGCCCAATGCCACCCCGGGGGCACAGAGCCCTTGTGAAGCAGCACCCAACCACCCTCCTGCACATGGGTGGGAGCACCCCGGGGGAACCACGGCTGAGGTCCACATGCCAAGACTGTATCTGCCTCCCAGCACAGGTGTCATGTGCTCAAGGTGCCTTCTGGCTCTGCCAGTGGCTGTGGTGGACACGTTCACTCCAGGCTGGGCACAGGGGGTGCCTCTGGGCACCTGCAGCCGTAGTCCAGGAAGATCTGCTGGTTTGTATCCCTTCTTCACATGCCCATTACATGTCCTTGTGAGAGAGATCCCCAGAGACATGGAAACCTGCTAAATCCCTGCTCTGTCCACCCCAAGAGTGCCCCCAAGTTCAATGTCCCACTGGTGGCAGGAGCAGGGACTCCGCAGGTCATCCCCATCCTCTGAAGGCAACAGAAAGTCCTGCTCCAATCTCAACAGGTTTCAAAAGGAAGTCCAGCATATTGTGCTTGTTTGTTGACTCAAATTACAGTCATGGGGTAGGAAATAAGGTCATCGCTCTTGATTAGAAAAAAGACATTTCTGTTTCCTGGGATTAATACGCATCGTTCCCACACTAAAACCGTCACCTGGATGACTGATCCCTGAAATTCACCACATCACATTTTCTTTTGATGCTGTTTACTGAAACAACTGCCTTCCCCAGCTAACAAGCCATTCATTCCAAATATAGTAATGAACCTAACCAAAATGTATAAAGAGGGGAAGAAGACATTGAAAATGTACCAAGTATTTTGCCCAGCCTTTCTACATTTCCTTTGCTTTGGCTCCCTTAGTGTTCTATAGGTAATAAACCTCTGCTCACTTTGAAGGTTGAAAGTAAATGTTATTTATTGCCTTGCATTCATTGCTCCTGGGTGCTTATGCAAGATCTTCTCCCTTACTGCAGGTCTCCATGAGCATACCTGCCAGCTGCCTCAACACACTTCTGCAGCAACACTGCCAACCCATAAGGACATCTAGAGCAGCCCAAGATAATGTGTGTACACAAACCAGGAGCAAGTTTTCCAAACTATTTAACTCTAAATTTCAATGAATAGTGAGAAGCTTATTTTATTTTATAAGCAAGGGTAAGTCTTTGCAAGCAAGTTGGCATGACTGTTACACATGATTTCAGGTCTAAGTAAGTTTGCAGCACTACCTCCCAGTTATAAGGACATGGCTGGCACAAATTCCCACTGAAATTTTATCCCTTCTACACCAAAAACCAGCAGGTTGGCTGGCAATCCCGGGGAGGTAGCTCTTACAGATGGGAAACTCCACCCATGAGGACAAAAACCTGAGAGAGGGACTGGTGGGTTGCAAAATTTTCCCCAGGAAAATCTCACTGCCAACACGGAACCCTAAAGTTGGGGTGTCTGAGGAAAAGCCCAACTTACATCTGAAGTAAGGCATACAACTTGTGCACACTCCCTTTTTCTTACTACATGATCTGTTGCAATTAAGCCATTCTCAGTTTGGAGTTGCAATTTTCTGTATTCAATCACCAACCAAAGATCACAGAAAAAAAATGTCTGTAAGTCTTTAACAAAACAATGAATGATGAGCAATTGTAGTCTGGGGGAAGGAGGAAGACTGTGGGTCAGTTTGTGAGTGAGAGAATTAAGGCAACTCCACCTCAGGGTAGGAGAGAAATGTGTCCTGGATAGACTCAGAGACTGAGAGCTTGAAAAGAACAGGAACATGTGTAAATCCTGACTCAAACAAGCTGGCAGATGCAGAGTATTAGGTGAACTGATCTTGCTAAGGAGCACCCTGGGCCTACCCCTTGTCTGTGTCTCTTAATACAGACCCACTGATATGTTATTATTTAACTACAGTGTTACAGACAGCCCTATAAACCCTCTCCTTGGAAGATGAAAATAACAGCACTACAATTATAAAGGAGATTAAAAAAGCACAGGGTATTACTTACCCGCAGTATTTCTTCCACACAGCTGGAGTCATTGGGAAGGGCAACCTAGGTTTAAAGAAAAAAAAGAAATGTTTAGTCAGGTGCTGGATGCAAAGTTCAGTGACTACAACCACACAGGTGAACAGCTAACAAGCAACTGCCTCTGTTTGAAGACTGCTGTATCCACACTTGCTGCCTACCAAATTTTCCAGTTCAGATCAACATAAATCATCAGCAGGACCCATTTTGTCAAAAGTTGTTTTTTTCTTCCACGCTGCTTTGTGTTACTAACGGCACTATTGAAGCAATAAAGTACTCAGATTTCCTCACAGTTCAGAACTGGCAGTGGAATTGCCTGAAACTTCTGTAATTGAAGAAGATCCCACTGTTACTCCTATCAGCAGCCTTCAGAGAGAGGGCGAGGTTTGGTTTAACTTGCCACATGCTGCAGTGAAGGACAGAGGTGATAACAGTTAGGAGAAAGCTGTTATCATCAACTATCTTATCCTACAGCTTAATAGGCTAACAGCCCAGACAGCTCTTAAAACTTAAATATATACTGTAGTAAAATACTGGTTGGACTGTAAGGGTGGTTGCTGATTTTGTTGTCCCTCACTCCATCAGCCTGTTGCAGGTTCAGCGTCCTCTGCAGCCCGCACAGCACACAGGTGTCCACCTCGAGAGGCCTGACAGCTGCTCCTTCTCCCCTCAGAAAGATGCAATTCACCTCTGCACCAACCACACCCACGCACACACACGGTGATGCTGCTAAAATATTCCAGTTGAAAATACTTGTGAAATGGTACTTACAGCATTTGCCACAATTCCTCATTCCAAGGATATGAAAGAGCACAAAATCTTTAAATACTGTGAACAATTACAGAAACAACAGGCAGATGTGACCTGTATAAACAACCATTCTGTGGCACTTGTAGATAGCTATGGTGGCTTTTATCACGGGGTAAAGCAGGAGAGGAAGAGACAATATTCAGGAAGGTACCAAAGCACAGGTAAATCCTTTGTGCCATAAATATTCAGTGAGACTTTTCTGCCTGATTCTTCTACCTTATTGCCCTTAGTAACTAGTTTGGTGAAAGATACTCATGACTAAACTTAATCCCTGTCATCCTAATCTGCTATAGAGCTTGACCAAAAGCAGTGACCATGGCCTTCTGCCTGCATTTCAGCCAGCACTAAGCTTCAAGAATAAATCCACACAGCTACAAAAGTCAAAGACCACAGAGACCTCTTAGATCACCACGCTCCTGCTCTGCTAATGTAGCACATTTTCCCCATATCTTATAGTACTATGGCTACTCTGACCCAAAAACTGTAGAGAAATGGGTCTCCCACCCCTTCCCTTCATAAAATTCGGAGTGTTGTAAACTACTTGGTACTTTCTTTATAATGGTTAAAATTTTGTTTTCAGTGTCACCTCAGCTTTTTTGTAGAGCTCTTCCCACTACTGGAAGTAATTCATTACTTCCCTTCACATTTACAGTACAGACAGACATGGAGAATTATACTCTATTTTTCTCAAAAGCTGTATTTTCAACTTTTACCTTCTTTCCTGATAAACAAGATTTTCCTCCCCTTTGGCTTATTTCGTCACTGTTCTCTGAATTCCCAACAGTTCATCAGTATCTTGGTAAAGGATTACCCAAGTGAATATGACTACATCACAGGGGTATTAGTGATTTTTATCTATTATAGATTATAATTTTCCACAATATCACTTTAAAACTGCCAAACAACCAAAAAAAGAGCCTTACCTTTTGTCCCCAGTTTCTACTCAGCTCAAATTACCTAAAAGGCCTGGCTCAGAACTGCCAGTGGGTGGTCAGCATGAACTGCAACAGGCATGCAGTCCATCCTTACACCACAAGACTGGGACCTCATGAGACTTCCTTCATCTCCCTACTTTTCACTTAAATTACTGTTTTCCCTCTCAATACCTTTTACGTTCTCTGCTAATCTGTGTTTTCCATTCCTCATACCAGCTCCCCATTCAGTGAGGAATATGGTTAATCAAAAGGTTAGCAAGCAGGGGTATTACTGCACTGTGCAGTGGGACAGAACATGTGTCTCTAATACACGCCTCATTTTTCTCGTTGAAAAACTAATACGTTGGAATATGAGAAAACAAAACAAACAGTCCCCCAATAAGCTTACAGTGTACACATCAACCACAAAATTTCTCACTGCAGAAACAGGAGCAGCCCAAAATCCAGCTGAGTGAGTCAGACTGGGAAGAGTGAGAGCAGCAGAGGTACAGAAGCTCTCTTTATTTAACAGCCTTCCCTGCCATTACACATGCCAGCTGTAATGGCTAGCCAAGGTACCACGTGTATTTCTTCGTCCAGAGAAGTGATGACTGTGTCCCTGACTATAAATACAGGGCAGAGCATGTTCTTCGTTGTCTCACAGTCCTCTCCCAATTCACAGCACTGTTTATGTTACTTCAGAACTAATGATGATCATAACAATAAACATACCATTTTACTTTTAATAAAGCCCACTATATATTATGCAATCGCAACCAGCTTCTGCTGGCAGCACTTGCTAATAACTTTAAATGCTCATGCATCACTTTAATTGTGGTAATGGCAAAGAAGATTTTTAATGGCTTGACAGAACTTTTGTTCCCTTTGGCATTGCTTTGTTTTGAATCACTGGTATTAAAGTACTGCAAGATGTCAAAGTGCTGTGATTGTCATATAGGGAGATCCAAGTAGGAGCGAGCACAAAGAGGAAAACATTTAGATTGATGCAAACATTAAAAGAATAATTATTACAACATGGCTATCAGAGAGAAGATCAATGTAAGAGTCGTTCAGTACATTACTATTAATGGATTTCTAAAGAAATGAGACCATTTTTCTAAATTCATGCTGCAGTTGCACATTCTAAGAGACTTGAAAGGCACAGATCTATTAGAAATTTAGTCTGTCTTGGATAAAAAAAAAGAAAAAACAACCTCTCAACCTTTCAAAGTGTGAATTAAAAATTGCGAGTTTAATTGTCCATAAACACTGGCGTTCAGCTGACGAGTGTGAGCGGGCCCACATGGCACACCATGGCATCCAAGCAGAGATTCATCGGGACAGAATGAAACTGAGCAAATACAATATTCATCACTTTCTCAAGTGCTAGCGCTATAACAAATTGTTATTAGAATTGCCATTAATAAACTGCCACGTTCCTTCTGTAGTTTAGTCAAGATTGGACATTCATCCCATACTACTACTTTCCTAATCTAATAAAAACCTAGTATTTTAGGACCCATTATGTGATTCTCCATCCCCTCTCTTTCCTCTTCAGCTTTCATCATTAATCAGAGTCTAAAAAGGAGGGCACAGATTGCACTTGAGCACACTTTTGGTGCTTTTCTTCCTTTGTGAGCAGCATGGTCTAACTCAGCTGAAAGGACAGATTCCAGGAATTTGGCTGCCACAAGACCGAGTGGTTGCAATTCACATCATGAGCTCTTCTCTCGGCCGGCAGTGCACTCACAAACAAACCCCACTCTGAAGAACAGTGACTGCTACATGAGCTGCAGACAGACGTCCTGAGGTAATAAAACTTCAATCAAAGCAAGAAGATTTCACAACAGCTACATGCTGCACTGAACTCATCTTCCAATATCCTTTTAATCTGGAAAAACTCTTTTGCATCAAAAAGCTTCATGTTTACTTTTAAATATTGCTTGCTAAAAAAAAAAAAGAAGAAAGGAAAGGTCAGATGGTCAAAATATTCCACCTAATACAAGCCAGTATTCTAAAGCTTTCTTCACTTTTTGGTCTCACAGGAGAGAGAAGAGAGCTTAAATGATGTGGAACCAAAGGTTTAATGTATGGCTTGGGTGGCTCAGTGCTGAACTTTAAAGGGAGTGAAGGAGGGCAGAAATCTAAGAGTGAGGGAATAGTAGCCTTTAATGTTATACAGATCAAATGACATTGGGTGAATGGTTACAGTATCTGATGAGTCATGTTGGTCTAACCTTCCATTTATTCCTTCTACAGTTCCTTGACTACTCTTACCTCCTGGACAATTTATAACCTGCAGGAGATCAGATTTTGTTTTCGTGGCACAGAAATATCATATAAAGACTCTTTCCCCTGTAATTTACATCCAACAGCAGACATTTCTCAGAAATGTTAGCAACACAATCTTCCAAGACTTGTGAGAATAGTTCTGAAAATTCCAATGTAGTGCCATAAAGCAGAAATACACCATGAATAATGTCTTTGCCAGAACTGACCGACTACATTTTCATCTGGATAAACTGTTCATGAACACTCCCCCCAGTTTTATTCATATACAACTGGCATTCAACAAGTACTCTCTTCTTCCTATCTTTGTTTTATTGAAAAGATAAGTGTAGCATGTAAAATGAATGTAGGAGCCCACTCATTTCTTGCACATGAGCACCTATGTGCTTATACATCAAGAGCTCAGCTTTCCTTGTCATCTCCTTTATCAGGGAATCCATTTTGACTCTGGGGAAATGAAGCTCATGCTACTGTTTACTCCTTCGAACACAAATTGATTTTTCACTTGCCAGCATGAAAAGATCCTGTGCATGAGCCTTGATTGATCATTTCCAGGGTGCACCACACAGCGATAAGAGGAAAACACTTAGAAAACCAGAAACAGCAAAAGGAGGAGAGTCAGCAGAAGCCTTGTCCTCTGAGTGCCTTCACTCTAGCCAGGCTTCCCATTAACAGAGAGTCCTTGGTTTTTCTGATTTTTTCTGATTAATACAAGTGGGAAATTAATGGGGCAATACTAAGAACAGCAGAGCTTCCAGATACAACACATTGGACTAGATCATCTTTGAACATCCTTCCAACCTATATGAACCTATGGTTCAATTCTTAAAATTTGCTCATTACAAATCTAAGAACATGCAATACTTCTCCTGCACGTGGAGTATGCACCCATGTCCTTCCAACTCCACCTCTCCTTTGACTGCCGTCAGTATTTTCTTGCACACTCAGGCTTCATTTCCCCGCTTTAATTGCTCCCAACATTCCCCTCAGCTGCCATCTGAGAAGGTTGTTCCACATTTACTTCAAGTGAAGTTCACGCTGCTGCTCAGAGCCCACTGTTCAAACCTCCTTGGATTGTTTCACAGCTCATCATTCTGTTTCCTGTCTCAATACTGTGTCCAAGAAGTGTCACTCATGTTAACGACACCTGGAATAGATGCCAACTAATCTCACTAGCTGGGAGGCTCTTGGCTCTTCCTTACTAACTTTAGTGCAAATGTGTAAGAATGGGAGCAGCAAAAGAGCAAGGAATGAATATTGCAACCTGATGGTAGTTTTTTTTCTGGTGTATTTGATATTTATGGAGATAACACCAACATACTTTGGGGCTGTCTGTTTGCATTTTGAATGAAGTCAAACATGGTGGTATTAAAAAAAAACAAACCCAAAATCGCTCCCTTGGCATTCAAATACATACATGTGTTTTTCACAGGCTCATTCATTTTCAAGGGAGCCATTTGTGGCTCCTAAATAATGTACATCCACTGTTTTATTTTAGTGCCTCCACCATCCCGGAACCAAAATACCCTGAGAAGACTACATTTCCCATTATTTTAACCCCAGAAATATCTCCTGGGGCTTATTAAAATGTCTGTGGAAATAGATACTTTTTACATATATAAAAAATAAAGCGAGAAAGGAAAACTATTGCCTAAAACAAAATACAGAAAGCTGCTCCTCTGTTCTCCTTTAATACAAATAACGCAGAAGCTGTGTAAAATATGCGTTTACTGGAGAATCTGAAAACAAGAAAGTTTTAAAGAGCGAGTTAATTCATTTGTTAAGCTAAGGCAGCCTGGCCTGCAGTCAGAACTGCTCTTCCAGTGGTGGCTAGAGAAGTGTATGCCTTTTCCCCCAAGTAAAGCACCTTAGCTAGGAAAAACAGCTTACTAGTGTAGTCCAAAACATGACTGAATCAGCCTCACACTGCTTTCAGTGACCTTCCCAAAAAGTCTCCAGTTCAGAAGCCAAAGCTGCCCACAATGGGTACCTTTAGTTTCATACAAAAGCCACTGACTCTCGTATGCTCCTCTCCTGTGCAGTCACACCAGGAGGGGTGACTAACCCCACACTGAAACGGATTCAGATTCACCTCCCTACAAAGAAATCAGCTTACCACGACCTTTTTTACCAGTCTGAGCAAGCCCAACTACAAGGACAATGTTTTTTCACTGGTATTTAGTTCTGCTACAGCAACTTTTAAACCAGACTGACCTGGATGTGACAATTACACTTTTCTTCTTCCCAGTATATGTTGTATTTAGTCCATTTTTTTCTTTTTTCATTTCTTTAGTGTTTTCTTTTAACAATACCATTTCAGTGTTGATCAGCATGAAACAGTCTCCATGAAAGCACAATATGCTGATGTTCAATTTAAACTCAATGGTTCACCATTATTTTCATGCAGTAAATTGCCAAACTCTATTAGAGAGAGAAGACTGATAAAGTGATCTCTCACTTCAAGGTCTCCTGGGAGTTTCTTAATGTAGGTAAGGCTGCACATTTTACTTATGGAATATTCTGAATGTAGTATTTTAGAAACTCACCATAATGGTAATATCAGAGTAACTGATAATGTCAGTATTAAACCAGGCCCCAGTGAAAATGGCTTTTGCAGTACTTAATTTATGACCAAAACAATGGATTGCATAAAGGCTCTTACAATCATTTAATACTGACAAAGAACGCAGAAATTTGGAATGTCAAACTTATTTTTCTTTCTTCCTCTCTTTCTGTTCCTCCTTCTGTAATAACTTCAAGTACTTATTTACTTACATAAAATAAATACATTTCTTACGTGCCTTGGCATTTTCACCCTATCCTGGAAGATGTTACCTTATACATTCCCACTGAAGTGATGGTAAAAGGCGCCCTGACCTAAGATGCTACCGTGCACTTGTCCACTTGAAACAGCAAAGCCTGACTAACAGACTGTGCGACCCTCTGCTGCGGGGAGGTATGTGGTGTGGCAGAAATAATCATCAAGTGTCTGTTTCTCGTCCTCCTTTTGCCAGTGTGAATGAAATTTAACTTCTCCTAAGACAATGAAGCAGTATGAAAGGCATGAAGGGAGCTTGGCTTACAAGCCCATTTGCCCTCAGGGGGATGTAAATTAGACACCGTATTTATTCTCAGTGTAACCCTTTGAGTAGAACCTCTAGGAAATCATGCAAAATCCCTTTACTATACAGACACAGCTGTCTAAATTTAATATAAGTTGGAACTGGATCTCCTTTAAATCTATTCCACGTTAGTGGAATGTGGTGTCTGTTCCCAGTATGTGCCAGCACAGGAGCAGCATCAAGCAGGAGTTGTGTGAATTCCTGCTAAAATAGTAGCAAAGTCACCAGGTCAGACTGTGGCCTTGGCGACAGGACCAAATTCCCCTGATGTCAGTGAAGTTGCACCAGCGTAACCTGAAGCATTATTTGACCCCATGAATTCAGACTGTAACATTTCTTTGGAGATTTTAAAGAGGAACCTTCTTAAATGTGTATTAACATCTGACAGTACCTCTCCTGTGGCTACAAGGATACAGTGGGTGGTTGTGTTGGTTACCTGTTTCACTTCTGCTTTTTAAAGAATGTCCTCACAGAAAAATGTGCTCCTGGGTATAATTTGTACGGCAGTTTGCACAGCTGCAAGGCCAGTGCTGGGACCCAAACTAATTGCTCAGAGCTTGTTTGCAAATTAGTTGTTTTCATACATCCTTCCACCACAGTCACAACGTGCAAGTCACGACCTCAGACTGTCTTCAAAATAGAGGGCCAGAAGGGCAAGGACCTGTTCCTGCTCTGGGGGAAACAAATGTATTTTGAAATATCTTAGGGTTTAAATACCAACTCTACCTGTTAGCATAACTAGTCTACACATATAAATTTTTATCACAAACTTCAATCAAATTAAATTCTTATAGGAAATAAAAGATATTTTCCTTTTATTAATACACACAAAGTAGTACAATTAATGAATATGTTTTTATTGTGATTGCATCCAAACTCAGACTATATTAAGAGCCAGATCTTATGCTCATTAAATAGTAAGACACACAATTATCCCAACTGCCACTGAATATCATGGTTATCTGCAAAAGGGGAGTAAAAATAACACTTTTTGGACAGTACAGAACTTAGAGCAAGGAAAATCTGATTTTTGAATGGGATCTTTATGGCCTCTCTTTTAGTTACATTTCTAATTAAAATGCTTTGATCTATTAATGCCAAGGGACACTGCTAAATGTATTCAATGCAGAAGTTGCATACTTTTCCTGAGCTCCCCAAATCTCTTAGATCTGTGTGCACTTATGCTGTGTGCAGTTAAACTGCTCACTAAAATGAAAAGATATCTAAGAATAACTCATTTCCATTAGATTTATAAATCACATTAATTAATTCTACATCTCCAGTGGTGTAGAGACCAAACTCTAATGCGAGATCTAATTAAAGAAAAGGGAAAAAAAATTGCAATTGAAACACAGAAGTAACTGTTTAGCCTCAAATTAATGAGGCGCTATGCTAAGCAAGAATGTCCATAAATCCCTAATGAGGATTTTAAACACATTAAAACTTCCTAATACAAAGTGTTTGCCTTCCTTTTATCCAATAACAAATAAGCCAATAATTTTCTGCCTCTAAATGACACTATTAACTGTCATGGCATGTTTTATTTGACAAACCCTCCATTCAAATACAGTAAAACCAATTAATTTGCCTGCTGTGAAATGTGTTTCTTGATAGCTTTTATGTGATTTTTCTTCTCAAAGAAATGTAAATAGGAAGTCAATGTAGGTGCCTGATTTTGCTTAAAAATACGAGGCAATAACTATAGATTTTCTAGTCAGTTTGCATTTCAAATGAATTGAAAGATAACCTCCATTTTCAGGTCATCAATCACATAATGGTCTCCTGATAAGTAAACAGTTACAGAGTAATAGTTTTATTACTAGGGAAACGGCCCCATATTTGAGCTGTGATAGTTGCAAAATTACCACTTTGTTCCTTTATAAATAATGGTTTGCAGTGGGGGCACTTGGCCTCTGCCACCCCTGGCACCCACCACGGGCAACACCAGCGGCCCTCCGGGTGCACACCACAATTAAACCACACGTCTTGGAAGGGTGAAGATGGTGATGTATTACAATTTTTTTTTTTGGTCAGAGAAATCTATAGAACAAATAAAAGATAATTCTGTGGTTTCAATGGTCCCCTGGGCCCCACTTAGCAGATCTCAGCAGAGCAAAGCAAGACCGTGTTACGACTGCCCCACATTAAGCAGTACCTGAATCCCTGAAGCTCTTCTAAGGTTTTGCAACTGGGAGGATCAGCCTCCCAAAAAGTACGAGTTACACATCAGAAATAGACTTTTGTCTGTGCCCACTACATGAACTGAAGGCGAAACAGAGGCTAATGCCCTGCTTTATGGGGCCTAACTGAATGCCAATTAATCTTTACAACATATGGACAGTCCCACCAGCTCTTGCACTGCATCATGATCACATGGAGACTGTGGTTTCTTTGCCTTCAGATGGAAACCCAACTGGAAAAAATCCCACGGCACCCCACACACACACATACACACACAAGGAGCAAGGAATTAAGTAAAACAAAGATTTACCAGTGCTGAACAGGACACAACCACTCATTTATTTAATCATCTGTAATGGATTACGAAGCAGAACCGGGTAATTTATGCAGCATGCCATGATGGCTGATTTTCAATTTGCACTGCCCTGTATGTGTGTTTCTTATTGAAACAAGCAAAGCAAATCTGCGACTTCACTTGTGGAGCAGTGCCAAGGCTGCCTGACACGTGAGGGGGGCTGGGGAGAAGTGGGGCTGGGATGGATCAAAGGCAGCAAAGGTGCTCTGGAGCTCTGTTAGCCACTGTCCCCATCACTGAGACACACAGCCCCAAGCCCCAATTTGCTCCTTTTTCCCAACAGAAATTCCTGTTATTATTGCCACAAATTTTTGCATAGTGACCTTTCCAGAGGGATGTCTGGAGAAGCAATTTATTTTTATAAATTATCATCATATAAAATTATATAAGTAGGTATTCGAGTAAGAGAAAAATGCATTCTCCAAATATCCGTATTTTGCTCCTTAACCACAATCCTATTTAATAATCTTAGGAATTGAATTGCAGCAGCTTCAAAAAGTAAATTGAAGAGACCTCTTGCCCTGCCTCAACAGTGGGAAAAACATGGTCTTTCTATACACTCTCAGCTAATAAAAATTCCCAAATTAAACTTTAAAAATATGTAAGTGAACTATCCTTGACACAGTCAAATATCAGGAAATCAATTTCAAGTTGATTGAAATCAAGCTTTTGAGCTTAAGGTACCGCATATTGTAACCCATATTTTGCTCACTTTGCAATCCAGTGTTTCTGAAGGGTGAACTAAGCTCCAGCTCTCCCAAATGCAGCTGTCTGCATCTAATTTCGATGACAAAATGTAAATAAAAATATTTATATTTTTGAAAATGATGTCATATGATATCCCACATCAACAGCGTTTACATCTACTTCTTAATCGAGACATTGAATTGGGCTAAGACCACCTGACATTATTTCACTTCTGACCTTTTCAACTGTCAAAGCAGACAGATTTTTATCCTACAAAATTCGAGCCAAAGCCTCAAAGGTGCAGTGCCAGAGCATTAATCCATTTCACTAGACAGTCATTGAAATTATAATTGAAAGTTCAACTTACTTTAGCATTTTATGCTGAAATACTTCTGGCAGCCCAGGGCAGAAAGTCGAAATCTGGTTTCCAATGGAGACCATTTCCAATGGTTTTCAAATGCTGGCAGTGAAATTCCTTATTGTCAAAGAGATCAGCAGATGCCGGCTTCCATTAATTTACTTTCTGTGACTGCTGCTCACTTCAGGAAGCCTTTCTTTACCTAAGGATGCTGACCTGCTGCCAAATCCCATCAGAAACGGACTAGGAAAGACACTGACTTATTAGGAGACTTGGGACACGCCAAAAAAATCCCCTAGAGCAGCCAGGGCAGATCCCATCCCTGCATTTGTTCTGACCAATGCCATAAGCAGAAAAACAAATCTACACAGAAGACATGACACAGATCTGTAAAAGGTCCAAATTCAAGCTAAATAATCTGACCTATGTGCACCACGCTATAAAGAGTAACTCCAGAACCTGAAGGATCAGTAGAGAGTTTTTCCTCTTCACCAAAAGTTGTCATAAAGGCAAAAGGAATCTGAAATTTTGCATCTGAAAACAACATCACCATTTTAAGTAGCCAGTGGGCTGTAAAACCTTTGTTCTGGTATTCTGGAGCTGCCCAGAGGTCTCTGGCCAGGAAGTTCCATATAAAGAGCAGTTTATTATTCTTAGACTAATCTCAAAAGCTATCTAAACAAGCATTTAAGTTAACTCAGAAGACATGTTTCATTATGTCTAAACATTTTTTTTTCTTTATTTTTGAAGCTGGAATTGACTAGTAATTCTTGGCATCTTATCCAGAGGCTAAAAAGCTTCCTATGTGGGAGCAGGAAGGGGGAAAAGGGAACATGAGTTCTAATACCTGTTATGCAATGATAGGTCATTTTATCAATGCTTTTGAGACTACTCTTGTATTTGCTCTATAAATTCTACTGGCTTTATCTGCACAAGGTTCCTTAAATCCTGAGTGCCAGGATATGAACATGTTAATTCAAAGCACTGAGAAATAATTCTGCAGCAATGCATGAGCAGTGGGAGGAAAACAGCTCTGCAGTCCACATTTACTGGGGGTGTGCTGGGTCTCCTTGAGGCACAGTGATCTCAAGGCTCAGCTCTCAAAGTCACACCATTAAGGCAATGAGAAAACAGACCAGGGCAATGCAAATCTCACAGAGGGCATCAGAGACAAATGCCAGAATTGCAAGATACCTTTGGGACATCAGCACTGACCTTAGTGAACCTTCTGTACCCTTGATGAAGGTGACTTGGCACTTCCTGCTTCAGCACCTTTAATTACTTTGCTGTTGCCAGCCTATCTGAGGTGTCTCCCACTCTGCACGTGCCCGTGGGTGTTTGTGCATGAAACTGAGTGCGTATTTCTCCTTCCCTTTCCTCCTCCTTAGATCTCAATGGCAAAGGTCACCTGCGGCTCTCTGGACTGCTGCTGGGGTTATTTCACACTCACAGTGTGGTTGCAGCACTCTGTGTCCAGGTCCTGGATGCCACACAAGTAGAAATTGCTCTCTGGATCCCTGTCTGGGCTCTTACCTATCTTCCTGCACTGTACTCAATCCACACACTGTCAATGACCCAATGCACAACTCCCGTGCCTGCAACAGGATCAGGACACAGGTGCTTTAAAGCTCAGCTTTCAATGAAAACAGTTAATTTCAAACAGTTTTATTTCACAAAAATATTCTGACAAAATTCATTACAGAAAAAGATGAAAGAATTTTGAAGCCACAGAGAGAATTCAGGAGTTTTCATTTTGCTAGATGTTAACTTTGGGCAAGTTAATTAACTCCTATGTTTAGGCATCTGTAGAAACAAAAGAAGCAACAGATAACTTGCCATCAGCTAGGTATAACAGGAAACACAGGTTTGGAGATCCTCAGCAGGAAGGTGTCATACAGGAGTGACATATATACACAAAGCTGTATACGACTGGAGATTCCTGACTGCTGTAAATGTCAATCCTCAGTAAATGGTTTGACCTTTTTTATCTATTATTTCCATTTTATAACTGAAATCAGGTCTGACACACTGAGCATTTCAGGGGAATAAATGCAGCTTGGGGATGACTTGGCAGTCTCGTGTCTCACATCACACCCTCGAAATGCATGATCTCCCCAGAAATACAAAGCTGTCTTGGTACTTAAGCCCCAAGGACCTCCAGCATCCGTTTGCTGGCTGACCTAACAAGCCAATGAGCCCATTATCAGCATGTCTCTGTAAGCCAACGAGGTTTCTTTTAGTGGAACTGCTTAAAGCACATAGCAGCTTGATCTTAGAGAAGTTATTCTTCAGGCATTTAATTGAGATGTTCCATGGGCAGAGTCACCTTCTGGGTGAACCCACTTCTGCACTGACTACAGAGAGAGGCCAAGGTCACCACTGTGCTTAATTGGGGAGTCTCAGCTAAAGACTGAAAGTTAGGTGAATTAAATATGGATCACAAACCCCACAACTGTGCAGCAGGCTCATGTGCCAGGCTGAACTCGCAGTGTAGAAATGGAAACAGATGGGGAATAAATTCCCCATCACACAGTGACTTGGATATCTGAATGCAGGATTGACACTCATGTTAAGCCAGACAATGAGCAATTTGTTGCCTGATGATAATTTTGAATTGGAGGGAGGAAGGGGAATTGCTTTGATTTGGACTTAAAACAATATTTTAAAACCCTTACAGAAAGATGAAATTTTGAAATTATTTGATGATTAAAAAAAAACCAAAATGGAGGGGTTTCCTACTGATTTCAACCTGTTAAACCATTTTCATGAAGGAAACAAAACAAAATAATGGCAGGAGCTCCAGAAAGAAACAACACAGAATTTGTTTTAGTAAATAAAAGAGCCAATTATGAAAATGCCTAAATGTCTGGTCCAGATTGTCACAATTTCCTAGAATTTTTAAAACCCAATAAAATAAAACAATATTAAAAGAAGTGGCAGCACTGCTAAATTTCATCTTTCACTGTAGAAATGGTGTCCCCCAAGTTGCAGAGCTGCAAGGCTCAATTTCAGGCTTTGTCACCAGCAACTTTGCCAGTGGGATAAGAGAAAATCCAGTTTCCCTTGCACATACAACTCAGTTTATTAAAATCACAGCATTATTGCAGGGCTAAATGTGTGGGTGGTGTTTTGACACAAATGCTTCTGTTTGTGTGCAACCAGTAAGCTCAACAAAATGAAATGGAAGAAACTCTCAGAAATTATTGAATTGCCAGATTTTTCTCATTGGCTTTTCCAGAGAACAGCCCTGCTTTAACTGGCTGAAGAGAAAAAGCTGTTGTATCCGAGATGGCCAGAAGAGAGAAAAAGCTGGCAGAATGATGTCTTCGTAGGTGAGGATAGGCCAAGACTTAATTCCATGTGTCAGCTCAAGATAACACACAGTCATACGCACATGATCTCATCAGCCCTTCAGGAGAGAGGATTTTTCTTCATGTTTGGTAATATTATTTTAGAGACTTTCTTAATATGCTTGCAGAACACACAAACAAGGAAAAAATGCCACGTAAACATCCATCTAGATACCACTTAAAGGGATATGCAATCATTATAATCAGAGTAACTGCAGAATTATTAATTATGAGAGGAAAAACAAGGAAAAGACAATCAACCAGTAGGAATTCCATGTGTTGGCGGAAGCACTCGCTGTCCATCATCGCTGTTCACATCTCTCCCAAGCCTACCTGCACCCCCATGTTTATACACGGGCACCACTCGGGCCAGTGTACCCAACACGTACCAGCTCTGTGTGTTACTCAACAAAACGGGGTGAAAATCCTTCCTGCTGCCACCACGAGCTGCTCAGAGGGCTCGTGCCTGTCCACCCTCCTGCTGGCCTCCAGCAGCCAGGCAGGTCAGACATGTGATGGTTCCTGGTGTAGCACTGGGGTATGTTTTGCAAAAAGGCATTCCAGAGCTTTGTACCGGCTCAAAGGGAATTCAGGGTCAGTTACTAGATCGCTTCACATTTCTTGAGACACCGTAGGCATTTCCAGTGCTCCTGCCCTGAATGTCTCTCTGCAGGGACCCCAGGCAGGGGTTCCCCAGCAGCCTCAGGGCAAACCTGACCTGGTTTCTGTTGCCTTCCCCAGCTCCATCAGGGTTCACTGCTGCAGCAGCACAACCTGAGCTGCCTCACACGAGTTGCCCCGTGGCTCCCGCTGGAGCAACCTGCCAGCCCTAAAATGCATGAGCTGGCCACACCAGGAAAAGGGGTCGTGCAGGTTTGGAAAGTCTTCTTTTAATCAACTAAAGCTAAAAACCTAGGAGTTGATTCTCTGTTGTAACTTGACAGCTAGAAGGGAGGTAATAAAATTGTGCTGGCAGAAGTTCCCTTCTCAGAGATGGCCTGGCCAGGCTCACAGGAGCACTGGCTGCTGGTCCTGCTGAGCCATGTGTGAGTCCCTGTCCCCAGCATCCACAAAGAGCGGCTCCCCTGCAAATTGCCACCCCTGCCCGGAGCCTGCTCGGGCCCACAAACACAGCCCAAAGCCACCCTCAGCCTGCCCTCAGCGGGGTCAGAAAAACTAACAATCAGAGCTTTCTTTTCAGCCATGAAAGCATAAACTCTGCAACGCTTGACAGCAGCTTGGGCTCCCAGCTAAGCCATCAGCCTTTTCCAAGCCTTAGGGAGGGACAGAGATACTTGTGGGATTTTATACATAAAGTCATACGTTTGTGTAAATACTCAGATGATTTCCATATACGCCCACTAGCCACACAATGCAATAATAAATTATTTCAATAAATGGCATTACTCTAAGAAAGCAAGAAGGATAAATATAATTGCACAAGGTTTAAACAGGATGTAAATCAGCGTTAAAAAAACCAAAAAACCCCAAGTTAACATGAAGCTGTTTACTCCTAGAGAATCTCCACTGCTCTAACATTTCAGCAATAGCCTCCAGTCGTGAGCGTGCTGCAGGAAGTAACAGAGAGCGGTTCAGCAGATGAAACAAAGAGGACCTAATTACCATGCGAAGCACAACATCCTTCAGATGTGATGAGAAACGTGACTGCATGAAAAACTGGTCCTGGGGAAATTTCAAAATATGACCACCCAAGCATAAAGAAGAGAGTGGTGAAAACCAGAAAAATTGCAACGTGAGGGTATAGTATTTCTATACAAAGAATATTAGTTTAAAAACATTTACAAACAGATATTGTGCATATACACACATCCATATGCACAAAGACCAATACAAGGAACTGTGTGATTGTGGATGAAAGCTATAAACATACAAAAGCTTTCTAACCACATGCTACATATTAATCAAAAAATCACACAAATTCTGCATATGTTGATCCATGGAGATTCTTGACAGAAAAGCAAACAAACAGCCAAATGCATGAGAAACAACCAAGCAGCCTGACAATCCAGCACTATCCTTTCATTTTCATCATACTCGATCATTTAATATTCATTTTTTCCTACAATTCCACAATGCGAATGTAAATAATTTATGAATATTGTCCATAAATTATTTTGGGGGGCTTATTGTGTATGTGTATTGTGTATGTGTTTTTGGTTTTGTTTTCCTAAAGAAGAGGAACACGGATGATAAGAACTGACATGATGGCACAAGGTAAAGCCTTGATTCTCAGCTACAGGTAGAGGAGTCGTGTCATTTGCACAGAAATTCAAGGAGGCATTTAAAGCCACAACAGAGGAAAGGCTGGCTTGTGCTGTGGCTGGGCCCAGCACAGGGGCCATGCCGTGGGCTCTGCAGGTCACCTCTGCCAGCCACACAGAGCTCACAGCGGCCTGGCACCAGCGCAACGGGGGAGACCGAGACCCCCAACACCAGCATGACGTGAGGCGGTGCTGGGGAATGGTCATGACTCCCTCCAGGGTGGAAATACGGTGCACCTTTTCTGATTTTGATGCGCCAAAAGCATGCCCCTTTGGACAGGAGATTGCTAAAAAAATTATTATCTCCTGAATCCCCTTTTGCTGGAGAGCCAGAGCAAGGCAGACGTTAACCTGCTCATTTAGTAGCCCAGCCCAGGGGGTGTGGGTGGGGGGGGGTGTGTGTGAAGCTGATGGAGCATCTTGAAAGGCTGTTCAAAGTGTGCAAAAGCTGAGAAATAGAGTTTGCAAATTCCTTGGCACGATCAATACTGCTCTCAAGCTCCAGATTCCCTTTATCGATGACAGACTCTCTTGTTGCAGTGATTAGAGATTCTACATCTTTTAATCACAAAGAACATGACAACTACACCCTATCTATAGCTTTGTGATTTACAGCCATTGATGCACTATCATAATTGCATTAGTGCAGTGATAGCTTTTGGGTGTTACCCAAGCAGCTGAATTTAAATACGGTTGTGTTTGTGACAACCTGACAAGGAAAATCTGATGTTTGAAGCCAGCACTGATTTTAACCCATTCAGCTTCCCTTGCCTCCCTCTGCCTGTTAGTGGCAGGGATAAACCATTCCTTTCCTGTCTCGCTAATTCTATCCATAAAAAAAGGGAAAGCTGACACGTGGACTAAACAGAGAAGGTTGTCTTGTGTATGTGTTATATGTAAGTTTCAGGAGCAACACCCCACTCTTCTAATAAAGTATCGACTCTTTTTGCTATGAGTGAGCAGATTTCAGCTTAGCCATGTACAGGCCTTATTTTGCACCTTTTTAGACAATTCCTCAGTTTATACCATGGAGTCATCTGAACACTGATGTTTCTTTTATTTCAGGGGATTTGTTTGTTTTATTTTTAGCCTGATTCCTGACAGAAGAGACACCCACGGATTGCAGTCATGGGAGTCTGAAATAATTCATGTGTTTGTGCTCTCACACAAAAAGGGTGTTCAACTCACCCCTGCTGTCCAGCATCAAGGTCAAAAGATACGGAAACTCTTCGGAGTTTGAAAAGAAGGCAGTGGGGGAGAGGAGAAGGACCCTACTGCTGTCCCATTTCAGGAAAAGCTAATAAAGCTCACCCTTTGTAAGATATCAGAGGATCCACATGAGAGAGAGACATTACAAGCCAGGCTTCATTAGCTCCTCTGCTCACAGAATGACTTCTTTTTACAAGAGAACAGAAGATTTCAGTCTCCTGAGCTGAAAGAAAGTGCAGGCTGGCAGGGAAGAATGAGACTAGATGAAAAGCAGGTTCTTCTTATCTCTTTCTAAATATTTTCATACAAAGTATTGGCTTGCATCCCCCCCGCAGTGTCCCACCTAACAGCACTCAAAACAATGAGCAAGTGCCAGAAGCTGGTGCCTGCTCCTTGCAGACAATAGGAACCAATCCGGGGCAATCTGCAGCTTTCCCCAAGGACTGCCCCAGTGCCTGAACGGCCGTGCCAGGTGCCACGGGCTTCTCAGGAGACCCCAGCTTGCTGCTCCACCAGATGCTTCCCATGCAGTCCAGGAGACTGCACTCCCTGTATGACCCTCAGCTTCTCCCCAAAGGCCAGAACAATGGCACAGGGCCTCTGGGAAAACCACATCGCATCTGAGAGGGGAAAGCCATTTCAGGATTCCCTACAACAGCACCTTGGTTGCAGGCACATAGCCAGCCATGGAGCATTTCCTTGTGAGAGCTTTGGCTTTACAGCAAGAACCCAAAAGCTGTAAGTCTAATATGAGCTTGAGGACACTCTCGGTGGCCTAGATGGCTGTAGCAGAAGTGTCCCAGCACAACCCTGCATCACCTCCCAGTGTCTCCGTTTATGCAGTTACGGGCTGGCAAGCGCAGCCCTGGCACCAGCTCCAGCACACTCTGCTCTTGTCAGAGCAACGGGCAGGGCTGGCATCGCTTCTCTGCTTGCTTTGGACACAAAGGACAAGGCCCAGAGTGACCAGCCCAGTCACCAGACTCACAGCAGGGCAGAGGGGGAGGACACAGGGAGACTAATTTCCCTTACACTGACATGAATCCTCAGAACTAACCCACAACATTTTATTAAGCTGTTAATTTACATCCAACATCCTGGTAATGTTTCTGAATATTCTGAATGACTGGGGGTTGTCAGGACCTCCAGATTTCAGGCAGGAGTCTGTGAAGCAGAGATACCTGGTATCTCCCTTCCTTGGCAGAGATCCTCAGCCAGTCTGTCCAGACACCATGTTCTCCTCAGCTGCTGCCTCCTAGCAAGGTCTGCTGAGCAGGAGGTGGTAACAAGGTACCTGGGATCAGCCTTGTGGGTCTGGCTGTAAACTTGGCTTTGCTGCCAGATCTGATCATTTTCTCCTGATGACAGAGCACAGGAATGGGACTGAACTGTGTGTTTAGTTAGGGAATGTTTAAATAGCTGGAAGGAGGATGCTCTGCCCCAGTGTGCGTAGAGTGGTTATCGTTCTAGATTGAAAGTCAATATATAAACACACATCTTTTAAAAAATCCACTCTTTTCCTTAAAGCTCTGAAAACACATCCAGGCTATTAAGTCATGTCTCTGGGATAAAATCTGTCTGTCATGGCTGCATGCACAGCAGGACCATGGCAGCGCTGGAATTTTGTGTGCAGCTGTACCAGCCTTGTGCCTGCTCCCTCTGCACCGCCTGAGCTGCCACCTCGTTGCTCCCCAGGTACCTGCTCAGAGGCACAGGGCTGTAGCTGTGCTGTGACCCTGCTGCACTGCTGGACTTGCCCAGTCCACTGTCTTGAGGCTCTCCTGACAAGCATCTACTGAGCCACTACGCAGAATTTTAAGGAACTTGTTTTAGACAGCTGCTGGATATTCTGCTGGATATCCAGTTTGGATATTCTGCTTCTGGATACAGCTCCCTAGAATAAACAACTGTTGTAATCACAGTAAAATAAATACTTTCTGCAGTTGAATAATGTTGGTTCTAATTACAGTATCATTGATGTATTTGCCTATTAGAGGAAGATTTCCACTTATTCTTTTCTATATTTATTTACCCAAAACATAATACTCAGTATGATGTTTGCAATTGGGCTGCTGCTGCTCTTTTTTTCTGACAGTTTTACAGCTGGTTGTCAGGCAAAGTTGATCCCACATCCTTCCCAAAATCAAACAGGTAACAGCTTAGCCCAGATAACAGTCTCAAAAAGGGCTTTTCCCATGCGTTCTGCGGGTTAAATCCCCTACAACTGCTCTAACATCTGAATGGGAGTCTTTTCCAAGGAATTAAAAAGCCTTCTGGATCAGACCTAACAGGCATTTAACTTTGTTCTTAATGCTCAGTTGGCTGTGTTAGGAAACTCCGGTTGATATTTTGGTATGACTGGCTCTTTTTTGCCAAGGAGATACCCTACGGATTAGCACTTAGTAGGAAGAGAAAATTGCTATGAGTATTGTTCCTTCAAGTTATTTTTTTCATTGGTGCTGCAGGGGAAAACTGCAACCACTTAAACACGGGACAGGCAAGGAGTTGAAAGAGCCACAGCTTTATTTCTGAGTCTATGCTGTGGGTTACTCGAAAAATCCCAATAACATGTGACTCAGCTGCAATAATATCATATATGCTGGTAGAGGTAAATATCTACTATATATCTACTACCTCTATAGAGGTAAATATCTATGATATCCCTGTTCCTTCCTAGTGGTGCTCTGCATCTGAGCTCCTACTGGCTGCCCCTTCCCACCCTGTTCCCATGTGTTTGGTGGTCTGGATGCTCTCCAAGGATGTGGGGCACCTGAGATTATAACCTGAAACCTTTACACATGCAGGTTTATAAATGTAAAGCCCCTGTCAGGAGTGGGCTATACAAGAAAACAGAGCAAGTGTTTCTACTTATTCAGGCAGTCTATCGTAAAACTAAGCTCAACAAGAACAGGATGGTGACAATAAAACTGGAAAGTGCAGTTTAACAACATAACTCCTTCAGCAATGATGACAACACCATACCATAACCTCAGCAAACAACTGCAGAAACAGGTCAGGGAACCATTGTGCTACACGGGCCATCCTAGAAGCAGGCTCAAGACATGTTTATATAAGACTCAGAGTCTCTGGATAAGAAAAAGAGAGTTGGAAGGAGATAACTTATTGATCTCCATGGCTTTGAGAGCACACTCTTTGTATGCTGGACTGACACAAATTGATTCAGAGAAAGCTTTCATGCCTTTCTTTCCAGATCCACCTTTTCTTGGAACCATTGCTACCAGCAGCACCAAGATGTGAAGGGGCTTCCTGATGCACTGGAAGTAAAACACCTCTAAAGACTGCAGAACTTTGCCTTGGGCTTGGACTTAATTCCTTGCAGATGAGTTGGGATAGAGGGAGAGAATGGAGGCACAGGAATGCCACAATTGCTGCTCCATAGAGCAGAGACAGCAACATATCCAGGGACCTGAGAGGAGCGAGAGCTTTCTAGAGGTTGAACAGGAAACTGGGAACCAAATCCAGGGTCCGAGACCTCCACTGGCAAAATTGTCAGTGACTTCAAACACCACTGACTCGTAACAGCTGCGACAATTTACAGGAGCTGAGGAGCTGCCCCCAGGAGTCCTGCCCGTGCCCTCTGCTCTTACTGCTGGAGATCGATGACTCTTACAGGTCAGACTTTTTGTTTTGTTTTGTCAGGCTTAGATTGCTTCTTTGTACACTGCTGAGATCAAATCAATTACTTTCCACTCCAACCATCTGACCAAAGTAATTCTAATGGAGCAGAAAGCAGAAACTCAGATAAAAGAAGGGACAACATATTTTTCACTGTTATCTTTGTGCTGAGCATGATAAAGAAGGAATGAAGGCTGAAATAAAGATCATTCTTAATAATTCCCCCTCACGTAAGAGTAATGATCTTAATTCCCACCCTTTGTCTTTGTTGTGGAGATTGGGGACATGAGTTTAGATGGAAGATGAACCCTGTAAGTCTTCAAACAAAGAACACCTTTACCAGAAATCCTGTTTCCCTGATAATAATATCCAGGAAAACTATTATTTTGGAACATGATTGCATTTTTCAGCTACCTTAATATCATTTTTACTGTTCAGCTGCATGAAAAATTACCTAACCTGTTGGAATGGATTTCTTGACCCACACATAGCTACATTAAAGGGTGTAATTTAATGCAATCTAACTAAATTAGCACCAATTAGACAGGCTAAATTAAAGGGCATGTCACTAATAAATTTTATGCTAAACATATTACTGATAATAAGCTCACTAAAAATTGCATAATGAAATAAAATATTCTTTTTAACACTGCTCAGTCTAAATATGAATATATAAAAAGTCATGAAATAATGAAATACAGTATGCTAATTCCCAGTTGCCTTTCAGGATAACATCACAGCAATATTAAAATGCATCAATTACAGTGGTGTTTAAAAACAATAGGTCAAATCCTAGAGGGAAGCAGAAAGCCAGGCCAAATTCCGTGCAGTACGTAGGATCCTGATCCTGCAAACATTTACATATATATGCCCCGCTCCTTCCCACTCAGCAGGTCTGCTCCTGTACATGAAGTTGTTGGCTTGCTGCTGTGCCTGCTCAGAGAGCTCAACTGCAGCAAGGAGCAGGGTGTGATGGAGGGCTGCAGAAAGTGCCTGCATTTGCATTTGGATGTTTTTTTATGGAGGATATTTTCCAAGTTCTAATTTCCAAAATAGCACGTACCAAAGTTTTACAGTACCCCCTTCCTAAGTCCTGTACGTGCAGGTGTCCCACAGTACAAAAACTGAGATGAAGGAGGGTATTCAAAGCTTGCAGCCACCAGTCTCTTGCAGTCCTCCAGAGGAAGGTGGATTACCCACAGGTCTGAGTGTGCATCTGCCTGTCCCCTCCCCTGTGACTGGGTTCTCTAACAGATTATGAGAGCTGGGCTTGTACCATGTCCCTTTTCCCCACCACAGCCTTGCTGGGCTCTCTCTTTCCTAGCTGACTGCTGCCCTTCACAGAACTTTCCACTCTTGAGAGCGCTGCCATCTGTTCCAAGTTTGGTGGAAATCGGTCAAGAGGTACTGGGTGGCAAAACCACAGAAAAACATCCCTCCCCCGCTCCCCCCAAATGCATAATCCCCACTCCTACCAGGCAGTGGTGGAATTTAGTGACTCGGCCATGAGCATGGTTTGAGAAGTGCATGTTTAGCAGACTGAACACACCGGTGTCCACGTTCTTCAGCTATGCCCCAGTGAGCAGCTGGGAGAGGGGTAAATAAACCATTTGTGACCCCATTCACTTCCATCCCCAAAACTCTTAGATGCCCCTCACTACCAAGGGCTACTAAGGCACCAAATAAAGCCAGACAACCTGGCTGCATCCCCACTTAATGCGCCTGGAGGAAGACCCAGAGGTTTACGACCCTTTTGCATCTTCTTTCTGATCAAAAGGCCAGACAAGCTCTGGCACTCTATGTACTATTAATCTATCAGATATTTCTTAATCAGTAATAAAGTAAATTAGGGATAGTAAAGTGGAAGTGACATCTTTATTAAGACAGACCAACATGTCCTGAATAGTAACGAGAATGGGCTTCTGGAACACATGCTCTGCATTCACACATTCACTAATTAGGGCCCTCAGCATGGACCTTGCTTACAAGTTGTCTTTTCTCAGACTGGTAGTCTAAAATTAATAGGCCCATTCATGTGAGTAACATCTGTAAAAGCATGTTCTAGACTCCTAGTCCCTGTCTTTAGCTCCTCAAAAGGCCCAAAATACTTTAGGCAGAAGCAGTGGTGATGTTTTAGTAAACATGAACAAATATGCAAAAAATCTGCGTTAAAGTCCATCTGGACTTTAATGCAGATTTTAATCAGCTTCTGGACATGTCGTGCACAGGTTGTAGCCAAAGCTTGATGCAAAACTGAGCCTTAAGCCAGAGAGGAAGAGCAGTAATGTACAACTAAAACCATATAGGGAAGTTTTCAAGTTAAAAAATTAACATACATGGACATTGCCCACTTTCTGGGGCTGCAGCCTCTTCTCAGAAAAAAGGAATATTTCATATCAGAACATGCTTCCCTCCCTCCATAAATACATCCTTCCTCTCTCATAAGAAAACAAATAGGATCTTCTGGATTCCGTTCAGGCCATAGCAAAAAAAAAAAAAAAGGTGTAATGACATCGTGCAGTGTCCATTAAAATCCTGAAAAGTGCTAAAGGCACCTGCAAACTTGGCATTTCCTGCTTGAGTGCTTCCACTGTTCAAACAGATTTTTAAAACAGCTAAGAAACCATGCCAAATGATTGCTGTTAATCAAAGACTCCTTTCAAATTGTATGAAAACAAACCAGCGTCAAAACAGTAAACTGCACACTTTACTACAGGAGGAACTGAAAAATGAATGAACTCACATTGGTGCATACTTTGAGGAAAAATATTGGCTTTGGAATAAAAGGCATGTATTTGGGGCTTTTTAGGAGTTCTGTGATTTTTTTTAAAAAATCAATTCCTGGTTTTTAGAGGGTCTTTTTCCCAGCCAGTCTTCAAATCAGCATCCACATGGATGTGAACTGCCATCATTTTACTTACTTCAGATCAGCTCTAGGGGTATAAGCCCTGCAGGGTCTAGCCCACTGGAGATAGGAATACCATTCCAGGACACCTCTGTGCATTGTGCACCGTGCAGCAGAGAGCCCCAGATGGTGGCTGCCTCTCTGCAAAGTGTTCTTGCTAAATCAAAAGCAGCCCTCTAAACATACAGCTTCACTATCACTTCAAAAACAATACACAAGTGATTTATTCTCTTTAAGGAAATTATCAGTTTGGTTCATTAACCTATAGCTGTACAAAAGCAGGAGTCAATTACGTTGCCACATCAGATGTGTGTAAAGATAATTACCCTGAAAAGAAGATGTAAAGGTGTCCATAAAGGCAGTGAAATGTGACCTATTAAATCAAGCTGTAACCTATTATGGGTCAAAAAACACATTTGTAGGGCCAACAGGCTCATGGCAATGGCCAATCTAGCATGAATTCTGCAGGTGTCCTTTTCAAATAAACATGAAATCTATCCTTTTCATTCCTGCCATGTTGCTGTCTTCTTACCATCCACACACACTTTACTCGACACACGTATGCAAAGGACACACACAAATGTCTCCTCAAAATTATGCAGGGGAGCACACCATATATGAGCAGCTAAATAGCAAATATGACACAAGAAAATCCAAGAAGAGCATCATTACCCTGGTGTTTTACTGGTCCTTTCATAATGCCATTAGGCTGTCATCTTACACAAAATACCTGATGCTTAGTAGGGTAAATCTGCATTCCATGATCAAGACCTGACCCAGGTGTCTAAACAGACGAATAAAAATCTTGTAAATGTTCTGAAGTGGGTTTTTTGGTAAAATTTTCTAACATTAGCTTGAAGTTATTAAAAAGAAAATTAGCATGCAACTTTCGTTGTCTGTGACTAACTTGTGAGTGATGTTCCTCTTGATTGATTTAAACCACTTCATTTTCAGTAAGCACCTCTAATACTTGAAGGACCTCATTGAACCAGTTTAGATTATATTTTGCCTCATTTGTACTCACTGCAACAAATGGGTCGAAAAAAATCTGCTTTATGTCACATGCTGAAACACACAGGTATCACAGAGGTTTCTCAGAACGCCTCTCCTTCTCGGCTCCTTTGGGATCACTCTGGATAACCTTTTATGTTATACTGGGCTTGATTCTGCTTTCACTTGCACCAGAGGTCTAATCAGAAGTAATTAAATGGAAGGCACCAGAGCTCTTTCATGGCAATCCCAGTAGAACTGAGTTTGTAATTAAACCTGCGAATTTTTCAGGAGAAGTATTGCCTTCATACAGGTGCACAGGACTGAGGCAGAAACACTGATGCCTTGTAAACAGTTTCACCTCAGTGCTGAAGACTGTCCCAGTGTGAGAAGCAGATGCATTTCTGATTTATGGAGCTGCTGTGTCAATGGTTCTAACTGCAGTCATTGCAACAGAGCTAAGCCAGATGACCACTGTGAAGGGTCTCACCCCTGAAGGGGGCACAGAAAAAAACTGCAATCTGTGCAACACAGGAATAAATCATGAGAAACCCATGCTAAGTCACCAGAGTTAATGGTGTAAAATCCACACATTTAGGTAAAGACCCAGGGCCAAAGTATTTAATCTTTAAATATATTTACATTATTAAAAATATCATTTGATTAAGGTATCCATCAGAGAAAGATCATACACTTTGAGAAAAAACATCCATATACAGATGCTTTCTGGACTAGGCAGTTTTATGGGTAACAGACAAAAACCCACCTCTGTCTCCTTCAGAGTTATTACATTTTTATTTTTATCTAACATACTCCATACTCCTTTATATCCTTCACGCTGCATAGCAGGCTTTTAACTGTTCTAAAAATAACAGTCATTAAAGGAGGCACAGAGATGTTCCAGTCTCTTTGCTGAATCTGAATTCATACCAGCTCTGTCAAGGAAGGTTGGCCACAAACCTGTCTGCAGCAGGTGTGAGGCCGAGCTTCTTTTTGGAGAATTAGTCTCATCTATCATATAAATTTGTTTTGGGTTAACCGGTATGTTGCTCACAGCAAAAGAAATTGAGAAGCCTCCCACCCAGTGCAGGAGAAGTTTAAAGTATTGGTCAGTAAAATGAAATGATTCTGCAGAGATATCTGCGGAGATAAATTGCCCACTTATCTACCTTAATTTGTAAGACACATCAGGTGTCATACAAGACATTATTCCTTAGGGAGTAAGTCACCTTCATAATCATCACGGAGGTGAGACTGTTGGGCAAACACTAAATCAAAACAAAAATAATTTTCTTCAAGGAAACATCATTTCTGTAACTCAGAAGTCCAACAAAGGCTTCACAAATCCAGTATCTATTGTTTGTTTCCCTATGTATATCTGTATCTGCATACATAGCTTTTAAGAAAAACACACTTAATATGGTTATGATGACAGCAACACTATCCTCTGTGTTCCTTCTTTTCCTAAGCAATTCCAGAGAAGAAATTAGGTATTGATTCTCTCCCTACCTATGTCATCTTTTCTCTTTAATAGATTCATGGCTTTCAGGCTTTAGTTCCACAAACCAGTAGGTAGCATCTAAACAAGATTCACTTTTCTGAAAGGAGCCCTGATTGCTATTAATTCTTCTGCTTTTCTTTTTTTTTTTCTCAAAGTGTTGTTGAAGTGCCTTTCTAGAGAAGTTAAGAATTAAACATTTTCAAGTTTCACAGAACAAAGCCAAGAGAGTTTTTCCTTCACATTCACACCAGACCAGTCATGATGCCAAAATAGTCTCTTACAAGTTGGGCAACTAATTTCAAATTTCCATCCCCAGGTGATATTTAATTATCCTGCACAGAGAAGAGCAGTTCCAACATGCTTGGCAAAGAGGTTCAAGCCTCTGAGTTGAATTCAAGAGATTTGGAGCAAAAAGCTTTGCCATCCATGCCACAAGAGTGCTCAGTTGCTGGATGGTTCCTCACCATCCTCTCCAAAACGGTGTCCCTGTCCTGGCCAAGGAGGGATGTGTGTTACAGTGGCAATCCCTTGTACTTCTCTCCTGCTCTATGAAATCCTTCGAAGGAGTTGCTGTCACTTTGCTGATGCTGCACACCAAAGTGGCACCAGCTGCTGGAGTGTCCAGTCTGAGACTGCATGGTCAGAATCAGCCAGAGGTGCACAAGTCAAGGGGAAACAATTTTGTTTGCCACAATTTTACCTGTATATGGTAAGCATTAACCCCAGGACTTTCAGTTATGCTATCAGGAAGTCCTGTCCTGAAAAATTAATTCCATGGGAAAAAAGGCATTTGCTGTTCAGTTCTCCAGTTTACCTCTGCCTCAGGTCAGCTTCAATGGAGATAGGCTGATTTATGTCAGCTAAAGAGCTGCCCTTGCTTCCATTCAAAAAAGACAAAACAGACTCTTCTTCTGATCAAGAAGTGAAATTTTATCATTCACTTAATGAGGAAGAGCTACTGTCCATAGAGACACTGGTGTTTAATATCAGACGTGTCAATCAAAACCTATTAATGTTGAGTCGCTAATTTGATTTGTGAAATACTGTAACAAGGATTCATATAATTTATCCTTAAGGGATATTCATTGGGTATTAAATTAACCTCGTGGATGTTTGTCCTGTTTTCCAACTGAAAAAAAATGTGTTCACAATAGTTTACTGTACAGGGCAAAGCCAGTTGAGTATAGAAAGAAAGAGAAGAATGCTTCGGTTTAACGTTCATGTTTACCCTAGTTGTGTGTCATTTAAATTTGTCTTATCTTCCTGAGCTCTTTATAGAATATCTTAAAATATGTGTTCGTGGCAAGGTTAATTTCAAGAGTCAACAAATAAAGGTTGTGCTTTAAAGAAAACTAGGCATTTAATAGACCATTCTGATCAATGAACTCTTGCTGGCATAAGGATAACTGCATTTTGGGTCTCATCTGTAACCAGGCTCACACTTTAGGAAACTGCAAGATGACTGTTTCATCAGAATGATGCTGTTCTCTCTACTGGTCTGGTCTACACTAAAGACTTGAGAATCACTCTAAATCTCTATTCAGTGTAACAATAAAAGGCATTGAAAATTAACTGATTAGTTTCACAAGCAAGTATACCTAGGCACAGACTTAAGTTTTATACTACTGTGTATTCTGTATTTGGGAGAAAATGTAGGGAAATGAGAATTGAAAGAACAGCCCTTCTTCATGCAGCTGTATAAACTCACATGTGCCCATTTTTAGGCTTTGGACAAATACTAGTATCCAAGAATAAATTTTGGTTTTACAGAGAACAGTAGTGGCTGGACTGTGCTTCACTGTGCCTGACAAAAGCCAGACTCCGAGAGCTAATACCACTGTGTATACTTCGAGCTGATCTCCAGCAAACCCTCCTATGGCATCAGCTGAATGAAATTCCTAGTTGCTAGATTACTTCCTTTAGCAAAGTGTTCTTCCAAAATTATCACAGCTCATATTTATCATTTAGGGACTACATTGTACAAACTCTGCACCAAGTGTCTTCGCACTCCCTGATTTAAGTGGGACACTCCCCAGGAGGAAAAGCACTAATTTACAGCAGTTATGGCAGCACAGAGCCCATAGAACTGCTACAGTTTACATTTGTTTTAACCACAATGGTTATTTTTGTTACAGCTAACATAAAAAACTCCCTTCTCATTCATATTTGTCACTATTTTGTTTTTATGTAAAATAATAATCATTATAATAATAGTATTTCCAGATGTTCATGTAAAGGCAGCTCATGAAATCACAGTTGTGCACTCTTCCATGTTGTAATTTGCTTAGATAAATTCCCTTTTCTTTAAGCAGGTAATAAATACATAAAGCTTTTCTATCTATATATCTTTTAATCGACTGCAGTCATTTAACCTAGACCCTCTAACCAAATTAATAATAGAAAACGTGTCATAACAATTCCTTACCACAGGATGAATTATCATTATTGTTTTGGCATTGAAAATCCTTTCTGCTACCTCAAATTACCCTTCTTTTCAACAGTGCACAATACATGAATCGCTTCCCTAATCCTACATGTTACTAAAAATCACATCCCGGTACAATAGAGCCATCTGACAAGCTACTTTCTGACAGCATGCTAAACTATTGTGGTGGTGAATTCCCAGAGACCCTCTGGATCTGTTTCATTAATAAAAGTTGCAAGTGAAAGCCAAAGGAAGAACTGCTCACAGCCTGTGAGAATCCACCCAAAGGCTGAACTTCACATCCCAGCTATTCCCATCATCCTTAATGTCATGGAAACAGCTTCCCTTGTGCCAGGGAGGTGTTAAGCAGACAAACATCATTAGAGCTCCAGCTATACTTCTTTTGAAATATAAAAATTTAAACATCTGGATTTTTTTTTTTTTGCAGCTGGGGGCAATTACAGTGTTGTTTTCAAACATCATAAATGTGTGTCTATCCATAGTATTATATATACACAGGCTCCGATCCTCAGCTGCCTGTTAAATTAGTCACATTTGACAATGTCAAGCGAGTCACACTGGATTTACAGCACCTGAGAACCCAGCCTTCCAATTTGCAACCATTTCTAAAAGCATGAGTGATCTGTAGAGCAAGGGTATAGTTGAACACCAGTGACTTACAATTTTCAGTGTTGATTTTTCTTCTCATACTGACACCCTCCATGGCTTCAAGCTAGTTTGTTTTTGGTTTTTTTTTCCTTGCAGCAACATATTTTCTTCCCTGGGACTTAAGGAGCAGGACTTAGGCCGTGCATCAAAAAATCTGCACATTCAAAGATCAACAACACACTAGAATTAGTGTTGCCAAGTCTGTTTCTATTACTATTGTTTTTGAAAAGATAGTAAACCATCTGCCCTCTTTATGGTCTTCTAATCAGAATCAACTTGCGCTTCTACCAGACAAGTATTTAAGTGACTTTTTATTGCAACAAACCAGCATTCATCAAAAGTGGTGTATTTTTAACACTAATTCTAATTATAACAAGCAGTGCATTTTGTGTGCTTTCCAATTATGCATGAGAAAAGTCAGAGTAAGTGTCCTCTCTTATCATAATTATCTGTTTCTAATTTCAATTTTGGCTATGACTTTGCACTCAGTGATGTAAATGTAAATGTTCCTGTCAGATAAAGATTAATTTGATTTAAGCCCTCTTTGTTCTAATTATATATTCTATTTCTGCTCACCATGCAAGTTTCATTTGAAGGCACATCTGTATTTTATCACAACAATGAAGAAATTCTTTGGTATTTAAAAAGGTAACTACAGGATTTCAGCTAGTCCTGTCAGACACTGTTATGACAGTGTATGCTAGGACTGTGCCAAATGAATTAATATTTTAGATGACTAATGCATGAATTACTGTAATTATTACTTGACTATTAAAGAATGTGAACTTTTATCAAATGAAATAAAACTTGTTGCCCTAATTGCTCTCTGTACTCCTAAGGAAACATGACCTTTATGGGCTTTGATCCTGAGCACGCTGAAAATACTGAAAATACCGGATAGTACCTTGTAGGCAGAATGGGAGATTGAACAAGGACAGAAAAATCATTTTATCTCTAACTGACATGGAACACATCTCCTTGATATTTTCCTGTCTGGAGTCAAGGTTTTAGGAATAGTCTAGAGAGATTTCTATCATTGAGCACATCCATGCTGTGTGCAGGTCCCAGTAAGAAGGTAACAGAAATAGTGAGTGGGTAATTCTGCTGTATTAGTCCAGACTTGGAGCAAAGTCTCAGAAGCACCTAAAACTATTTAATTACTGAGTTTTGTGGGGCCTGCACTAAGGGAACACTTCAAAACCACAGACTAGTCCTGGGTTTGATGAAAATGGGATGTGACCCACTGGCCATGTGGTCTGATGAAGCTCTTCTGGGGGCAGCAACAGAATATGTTTTGGCAAAGAGGTGATTTAAATATTGCCAAAGCCCACTGTGTGTAACCTTGCTTGCATTCACATCATAGAATGACGTGGGTTTCCACCAAAACCATCACAAGTGAGGGCTAGCTGCCTGCAGAGTCAGGTCTCTAGACACAGCTCAGAAAGGTTTCTGACATGTCTAACATAAACTGAGTTCAAATTCCAGTGCTAATGCTTATAGGGCTGGTAAACAGTCTTCTACCCCACTGCTTTCACAAAACTTAGAGCAGCTCTAACAGTATTCAACAGCTTCACTGACATTTGGGTGACTGCCCCATGGAATCAAAGCCTTGATACCTAGAACACAACCACCTACAGGAACCTCTCCTTTTTTAAGAAGTTTACTAATAAGACTTGAAGTCTTAAGCATGCACATGTTGTGGCAGGTCCTGCTCTGCAGTTGCAGAAGTTTGGCTTTCCATGCAGAGTCTGTTTGTAGCTCACCCTCCGCACTGCTGTCTCCTCCCAGAACTCATTTCCCTCCCCTCTCCACAGGAAGAGCTGTGCACACAGCTCTGGTGTACGACTCACAAAGAAGAGATGATTGCACATAATTTTAAAAATGTAACGTTTCCAGGATTCATTAGAAAGTTAAAAAAAATTAATTTTAGTTGAATACTAAAAAACACGTTTAAAAACACTTACGGCAATTCTACAGTCACAGTCAAGACTCAACAATGCTGTTATCCAACAGCTCAGTGGTGCAACATCTCTTTGAACAGTTTTCTCCTGACATTTCTGTCCACTTCAAGGGGCAGCCACTCAGATAAACAATCTAACAACTTGAGAGATCGAGATTTAGACACTTACCACTCACTGACATTTAGACTTCCCACTTGATCTGTGCCAACTGCTGTCTTAGACGCCGACTTCTGAGCATGTCACAGCTGCAGATTGGCACCTAAGTACCTCTGACTGGCTACTGGCTTCAGAATATATTTACAGCATCTTCTGGCTATTCTATGGCATAGAGAAAAACTAAGCCTACAAGTTTTTTTATGAAACACCTCACCACTTTGTACTATCTCACTTACAAATGAAAGAAAGGATGCATACAATATACTGTTTGTGTTGGTGCTGTTACACAGTTTTTCAATTGTTTTCATTTAGAAGAATGTTGCTGTTTTACTTGCCAAAACAAAAATATACTGCTGTAATATTGCTCTGGTCTCAGCACAGTGTTTCTGGACAGGGGGTGACCTTCTGTACCTTTTATCTGGAGGAATTTGGCCCAGAGAAGCAGAAATCAAACAACATGTGATTCAGAGTTGCTGCAGAACCCGTCACCTCTCATCAGCTTGTGATTTAGTGTAACCTGAACAGGGACAGCCCTCTTATTTTGTATAGGAACCAACATGACATTATCCAGAGCCAGGAGGTCATTGGTTTAAATCTCAACTAATCTGATGTGTCAGACCAAAGGCTCAGATTAGGCAGTTGGAGAAAATGGAAACATTCCTCTGCAATTTAATATCATAATTAACTACGGACAAAGGATACAACTACTTCAAAAGAAATAAAGCTTTAACAAGAAAAGATAATGGGTCAAATCCACTGTTGGCATAAACTGCCAGAACTATGCTGATCTCACAGATCTCTGTCAGCTTTCACTAGTGGCAAATTAGGCTACAATTAATGAATTTCAGTGATCAAACTCCAATTAATTGTTCATTGCTGCAATAATCCAGCTGGAGATGTGTGTGTGCAAACACTTTACAATATCACTGCAGCAGTACTTCTGTTATCAAACAACAACAGACAGCAAGAGGCACTGCAGCAACAGTTTGTAATAGCCAAATTCACCTATTAATTTTGGTCTAGTTAATATTTTAAAAACAGTCAGATACCTATTGCTACCAGAAAAATATTCTGCATACTGGGGAGACAAAAAGGATATGGATTGTAAGGTTTTACCTAAAAGTCCAAATACTCCTAAATAAATGAATGACTTTTATTGAAATGGGCTGGACTTTATCCATCTGCAGACGAATATTGGCTGCATGTACTTTCCTGGAGAGCATGCAATAAAGTGATTGAAGTGGTGATTAAAGGGAACACATTGGTAAAAATGTCTACCATAACTTTATAATGTACATTTTTACACTGAAATATCTCTGAGTCATTACAAACATCATTAAAAAATGAGCAGTGGGAGCAGCTTCAGGATACTTGCTAGCTTCTGCTGCAGACCTGATTAGCTGAGCTCTTGCCTGATCAGAATGGCCATTAGAATTTGTTGGGGCTTATCTGTTAGAAAATACATTATTTGGAAACAAGGTCTTGATGTAGGAAGGCATTTAAACACAAGCTTGAGTGCTCTTTCCAACAAATGTGGATTCTACATCAGGACCTTGATTTGGCAAGTACTTGTAGACTTTTAACAAAAACATAGTTCACTTGACTTCAAGTCAACAGCTTGAATACTCCAAGTTAAGCTTTTATGTCAAGTGTTTGATTGGAGAGGGGGCTTACACACATTTTTTCATCTTGCAAATGTTTGGGCTTTGAGGACGTGACCAGATAAATAATAATTGAAACTTTAGCAAATGCTTTAGTCAATTTGCATGAAAAGATAAAATCTAGTGTTCTGTGGAGCTCTCTGTAAAGCCGTAACTCAACAGCCACCTCTGCTCAGGGGAGAACCTCTGGACTGATGCAAAGGTAATGGGAAGAACACTGACATGCTGCCCCTACTTCCTAAATATATTTTGAGGGGAAAGAAAAACACACAACAAAATTAGCTGGGACTGACAAAGGTTGATTGCTTCTGAATGACCTTAAATGCCTCTTCCTAATTCTACAGCCTTGCCCCCTGCTCTGAACTACCGAGTTACCTCTTAAATTCATTCTTATTATTTGCAGCAGCAGTTTACTCTGGCAATTTATAACCGCACTTAAAATTTACCCCATAGTGTGTAATTTTCTGTGCAAAAAACATGAACTACAAAGCAACCACAGAGCTGAAACAACTAGTGAAATAGTTTGTACTCATAGTTTCTCCTGGAGAATTTAAAATACTGTCATTCTAAAGCAGCTTTTTAAAATAAAACAGAAGTAAGAAATATTTTCCGTAAGTTCTGCATACGAAGAAATACAACTAAAAACGCATAGTATGAAAACTGTGGAAACCAAAGAATTCCACCATGTTCCTATTTATTAAATCCTTATCACCCCAGGAGCAGAAAGCTAACTCTCCACCACCTCCCTGATGTAAGCCAAGCAAGATGGCAGAGTTACCCATTCCCTGAACTACCTTTTGTGGATTGATGAAAAAACGGAGACCGTGCTTCCCAGGTAAACGTGTGACAGGACAATTGTTCTTGAGATGAATGATATTAACTGGAGCACAAGGCAAGGAAGAAAAAGTGGATTTTAATGCTGTTGAAAATTATGGCCTTAAGAAATGCAGTGGATGACTAAAAGTCCTCTATTCAATGAAGAAATCATTGAGAAGTTCTTGGCAGGATGTCAAAAACTGCATTTAAGAGGACAATTAAAACAGTATAATGCAAACGCTATAATTAGAACCATATCTGGTTGAGCAACATACTATTTGTCTTCCAGGCTGTTGGAAGAAAAAATCCCCATGAACTGCTGCCAGTATTTATTGGGGTATTTACAAAATAATACAGATTTGGCCAGAAGATGAATTTTGTTACCATAAAGATTAAGTGAAAAATTGCACCCACCTTTGTACCTTGAAAGGTTCTTCTCTGATATTCATTTACCTCCCACAAGTAACTTGACTCACATATCCATATATTTATGTTATTTTACAGGGACAGTGACCAAGCCCCCTTTCCAATTATGCAAACTCAGGCCTGCTCCCGCTAAGGTGTCAGAGTTCTGTGCAGTTTAAGCCGGCACAGCTTAATTTGCACCAGTTGAGAAACAGCCCGGAATTTAAAGTAGAACATGGGAAACCTGCCAGAAGTGCTACAGGGAGCCCAAATTTCATCTACACATAACAAAATAGGGCATCCCTATCATGCATTATAATGCAGAAACCTTGGAAGTAGTCAAATTGTGAGAATTGGTCTCAAAAATAAAGTTCACACTTCCCAGTTAGTGAACACAAACATTAAATGACTTTTTCGTGATACAGGAAGACATGTGAGGAGAACATTTAAAATCAAATGCAAGCTACTTTCATGACAAACCTCTCTTTGAGGAACAGTGAAGCCCAGATGCAGCACAGCACTGAGGAGTGAGCCAGGTGGTTGAGGCAGTACTGAAATCAGGGACTCCCAAACGTGAGCAGTGTCCCCACTCAGGGAGGACCTTCCCACCTGCTCCTCCGAGCCATCCCTTGTGGGCTGACACGAGAGGGGCTGGCAGAGCCATCCATGGTCATGTCTGATGGGAACAAGCTGGGTTCTTCTCTCACATCCAGCACTGGCAGAGCCACCCGGATCTGCCTGGGGCACAGGGGCTCTCCCACTGTTGCCAGGCCAGGCGGGAGATCTGTTCCACCCGCAATGTGTGAAGTACCTATAGGAGCCCACAAGCCACTCAAGCTCCATGTGCTCTGGGGCATGACTAATAAGGGACTTCAAAGCTTGGAAAAAGCTGAATTTCTTGACGATTATCCCAACCAAATTTCAGAATCTTTTGAAGATGGTTTGTCTCCACTCAGGGGGTCCGTTTTACGATTGCAACTGGGAGAAGTTGCAATCGCTTAAACTCATTTTAGCATGCAGCAATTTTACAGTGTGCTTTCCTTTCCTAGTACTCTTGTTCCAAGCACAGAAGTTTGGGATCCCGAAGTGCTGGATATCTGAGATGGGGGGAACATGAGAAACCACATGGAAACCATGAGGAGAGTCTAGTTTTCCATGTGGGGTCTGAGAATTCTGTAATTCAGATACATTGCCTTGTGTTCGATACTGCCTCTTTGTGGAAAAATGCTGTTACACCTTGTTAAGTTTAAATGTTCAGAGAAGCTTTGGATCTGGTTTTGCAGGACAGTTTCTCTGAATTTAAAACAAAATCTCATGGAGGCCCTCCTAATATGGAGTTTTATTTCCTGTGGGAACACTTCTGTGGAGGAACAGGCAGGGGAATACATGAGAACGAGATGTGAATTCCAGTGGTACAAATAATCATAATGTTCAGTACAGTGATTATACTGAGCACGATGCAAACTCCAGCAGAGAAAACCCACACATATGCATTTCTTCTACTGAAGAAAAACTAAGTGTAACACTGAGGCTTAATCCTTGCTGGTTTTCCTCTTTCTCGCACACTCTGAACTGTCTAAATTCTACAGCGTATTCTACTTCTCTTTATGGGTCCTGGTTAGTCTAGGTGAGATAGGGGGATTTTTTTCCTAAGCCCAAGAAATCAGATGTTACTCTCAGCAGTAAAACATTACAGAATTAATTGACAGTCTATTAGGAATACATCCCCGTAATAAAGAGTGCTACCCTACCACTCAGGCTGCAAAGAAAGCAAGCAACAAATTTCACAGTTACTGTAACCATCAAACTAAATAATAAGTCTATTATCTTCAGCAATGTATTGCCTTATACACATGAAATATAATAGGTATTAGTACGATACTTCTTTTGGTACATGACAGATTACTTCAGATTATTTCAGCATTATTGAGATCTCTGGAACATTGTTATCAGTTATAAAAGAAAAAATATAGCCCAAATTTGTAAAGGTCAGCGAGTAATTGTTAACCTTGGAGGGGAAAGAAATCAGTACTTTTACTGACAGCACTCAGAGCCTCTTGTAAATCATATTCATATTCATATACTTAAGCATTAATTTACATAGTTAATTTCTGACAGGTTGACAACTGCAGTCCTTCTATCCTCTTGGTGTAAAGTAAGAAGTCAATTGTTATTCAGTGTATCAGTTACAGTGGTAGTGCCACTAACTGTATTTTATATAATGTGCTATCTGCAGAAAAGCAGATAAGAATTTGATTTAACATCCAATTAAAAGCCGTCATTGAAAAATTACTTCAAATAAGCCTTTTATTTTCTTTAATCAGTCCTCAATTCAAGCCTTCCTTGGACCTACTGAACCAAGCATCAGGACTCATGAATTTTGATTAAAAAATTTGAGCCCATTTCTAACTTAAGCAGATTTTTTTTGTTGCACTGTTTGATAGAAATTTAATAAATCTATGAATCCTTGCCAGCGTCATTTATCATCTTTTTTTCCGCAAGACTGGCCTATTATGCCTCGGCAGTAAATTATGAGGAAGCCAGCAAACCAAAACTTTTCAGTCCGATACTGAAGAAGAGATATAATCACTTGCATTGAACCATATAATTATAGTAGAATATGAATCTCTGAAACATTAGGTCCTGTTTTGAATATGTAATGCCCATGCTTTGAGAGCCTACAAAGATTTCTAGCTGATCTAATATAGCTCAGTTTAGCATCATATTGAACAATTTGCTGTTAATGAAAATGACAGCAAAAGCCATAAACATCAAGCTGGGAGACTCAGTAAGAAGTATTAGGGAAATTTCCCTGTCTTTGGAAGAACAGATCAGGAAATCAAATAGTCACCTTTTAGGGTTCCAAGTCAACCACTTTTATTCTGAATGATCACGAAGAGCTTTACCTGGGACCATGTTACCAAAGGTTTACTGGTTGAGGCATGAAGTTGGGATGTGACTGAGCTTCCCCACCTTCCCTAGAGAGTCGTAGGAAGAGAGAGGCCCCTCCAGGGAAGAATTTGGATAAGGAGTTGAATTAACTGCTCCAGTTCACACTGCAGAGATGCCCATCTCTGTTGATACTGATCTATGGGAGCAAAGGAGACTCTTCCTAATTTAGCCTCTAAATTAGGGGGTGGGGCTCAGCAGCAAATACCCCATCCCCAACTGCCTCCACTTGTTTTGGGATCCCTGAATCTACAGTGAAGGACACCTAGCCCAAGGAATACAAGGAATCCATATATGCACAACTGAACAGAGACGCAATTCAGAAAGAAACTGTGTTTAGGGAAAAACGTCCAGCCTGGGTTTTCTATTATTTTTGAATAGAGGTCCTTTCTTTGTTCCATTTTTTTTTCCCCCAACTGGAATAAGTTGTTCCACAAGCTGTGGAAATGCCAAGGGGTGGGTTTGTGGCCCACACTCCTCACACAGCACCCCACACGCGTGCTGGCCAGACGGGGCCCATGCAGTGCCCCTGGCTAACACCAAATGAGTGCTACCAAAGACATCACACAACTGCTCCAGTCCATGAGGCTTTCCAGAGGGTCTGATGGTACTTCACCTATCCCTTAGGAAGATTAACCAAAAATAATTTTAATTTCTTCAGCCATCAAGAAAAAAATGGGTTAGGTCCATTTTTGATCTTACCTAAACTGGTTCTTCCACCATCAGTTGGGAACAGTATTCTCAGACTACGGTAATACTGACTTTGTAGAATAATCTCACTTGCCCAGGCTTAAAGATTTTTTTCTAATATGAAAATAACCTGGTCTCTAGTCTGGCTGATGCAATGAAACTCACTGGGTCAGAAGTGCTGTTCTCTGCTGTAAAGCAACATCAGCTCCTTATTTTACTTTCAAACCACATTGGAACTTCTGTGTGAGAGTCTGATGATATATTCATTCAAAAAAAGAAAAAGTCTCAAAAAGAAAGGTTAGGCTGAGCTGTAAGAAAATTAAGTACCACTGCACAAACAAGGACAGATATTCAAAGAGGGAAAACAGAATTTTAAATGAAAAAGCCTGTCAAGTATTCAAGAATTAATTAAGAATAGATCTAAAGTACATGAATATTCTACTTGAGTGGCTGTAGTATCATCAAACTTTTGCTAATAAAGCAGCCATTTCTTCTGACACTATCTCCTAAAGATTGATATTTCTTACATTATAGCTGCTCTACCAGTTCTTAATTGAAAAGGTATTTTGTGATCCTGTACTTAGGGACATGAAAATATGTGTTATTTCAGTACTGCCCTCTAACATAAAAGACACTGCTAAAATTGATGCACTCCCTCATAGCCTGGAGATTCTTCAGACTACTGAGCTGCAGGAGAAACAAAAGGTCCCCATACGAAGCTGGTTTCACACATTTGTATTATGACTTCTTTACATTCACATGTCAGACTTCTGAACAGAAGGCAGTAGGTATGAAGCTGGTTTGTAAATATATTGCTTATTGCAGGCACCAAGTTAAGCTTTGCACATTCAGCTGGTGTATGGACACTGAGGGTAACCAGATCCAACCAATCCTATGGGACTCCTGACATAAATCACTCCAGCTACCCATCTCAGTTTGTTTTACAGAACTTTCTGATCCCTCTCCATCAGATAGAGCCAGACACAACCACAGAGCCTCTAAGTATGTCTCAGGAAAACAGTCCAACAGTTCCAGATTTCACAAATACCTGTGCAGGAAAGCATGCAAGTATCTGGCTGGCGGAAAGCTGCCAATCAGCTCTGCAGTTTTAAATATTTTAAAAGCTTCCTGAAGTAAAAATAATGCAAACTGCCTTTCCTCTGATCCATCACAGAGAACTTTTTTATTTTGCTTTACATAAGCTTGGTAAACAAAGTGTAACCATACCTGCTAAATTACCTAACTGATGATCTCCTGGCACAGAGAAGCATTTCTGTCTAATAAAAACAAAAGTGCCCATTGTGGGACATTTTGCATTAGGCTCAGAGGAGCGCAGGGAGTAGAGTTTCCTGCCCTGATTTTGATGCTCTCTACAGGAATTGCCCTCTGGCCCCTTGGCAGGAACTCCATGACCCAGCTGAGCTTTCTACTGAATAGCTCAGCAGGGTGCAGGAGCCAGTTGCATGGCTTCACATGGTGCAGAAAGCTGTGGAGATTTTCTCCTGAACAGCACCTCAGCCATTTTGAAACATCTGCAATAGCTAATATTCAGGGGATGGAGGGAGAGGGGAAGAAATTCTCCAGCTGTTACATCTCTGCTGAGTTTTTTTTTATTCCCATCTACTGCCCTCATGATGATTTTGAAGGACACCAAATGGTTTCCATTATTTAGAATGAAATAACATCTGCTCAACAAATATTGTTACTCCTTGGGAAGCACCTCATTCAAGCAGCAGCTCTCTTTACAACATTACAACACATTTTATTTCATACTGTATTTAGAAGACACCATCTCACAGACACACTAGAGAAAGAAAAGGGGGAAAATAGAAATAGCTGCAAACAAAAAAACTAAGATGGTGTTCGAAGAAATGATCTTGTTCTGTAGTTGAAGGGGGTGGAGAGACCAATGTCTCCCACTTGTAGGGTAACTCAAGAGGAAAAATGACCTCTCTTCACTGCACCAGCTCATACACAAGAGGGAAAACTGTCACAGGGAGGTGACCATGCTGAGAGAGGGTATGTGAACAGATGGACATGAGGTCAGTAGCATGGAATAAGTCCAAAGAGATCAGTTTTGGGTTTTATTTAGACTTGAACTGAAAGCTAAGGAAGAGAAATGGAAGTTACTGAGCCTCAGTTTCTTTGAGCAGAAAAAGAAATCAGCTTGGAGCACTGAATTGTAAAAATTGGACTTCACATTTCTGATAGACAAGCTGCTACTGAAATCAAAATGTCCTTTTGGGCTACTATGTCTTTCACAACACATTTCTTCGAGCAGACTAGCTCAATAATCCAAAAACTATGTGGCATTTAACATAGAAACTTTGGTGCTGACAAACCAGAACCCAGATACTTGCTGGACTGTACCCCATGACCTAGTCAAACACATGTATCTATTTTAGCAGTTTAATTAAAATTATAAAAATCACAGGAGGATATGCCTCCCTAGCATGTGGACACCTAGATCTATTTATTCTCATTTTGCTACTATCAGCATCATTTGGATGAGGAATTAAAGAAAGAAATATGATTATGTGAAAGAATAATCCAGCATTAAACTGATCTACAGGCATACTTTTTAGCTTGGTAATTTCTTTTTGTTTAGGAGACGAGTGAATTTAGCAACATCACTGCCATTTCAATTTACTGAAGCTCCACTAATCCTGCAGTTCCTCAGCACCTGTCAGAAGGGCACTGAAGACTTCCCAGGACCTTCCTCTGGAGATGCAGTCATCAAATTACAAGAGAAACCACAGACATCTGCACAGATGACCTCAGAAGAGATCTTTGTAACAGATAAACCCAGGAGTTATTTATTGTACTTCGGGTGAATAACTATTTGACCAGATTTAGGGTAATTTTTGGACTAGAGATAACATCTAGCTAATGCTTATACATATAATTTCTGTGTGATCTCTAGTTGTATCTTTTGTACATATTTGTACAGTCATTACAAAGCTCGTGTGTTTCATGTTATCTACACCTTCATGTAATGTGCCAGATGATGTAACCTGTAGGATTTAAAGACACTGGGACATTGAAAGGTCTATTTCCACAGCTAGTAAAACCATTTAGAGGCACATAAAGCAATATAGTCAGATTGTTAAAAGAAGTCTTTCAAAGTTTATGTTTTTTAAATGTTGATTCTATAACACTGTGCCAATTCTTACCGATCTGGATCAGTGAACAGGGGACCACTAAATTTTTTACTTGCTAATTCATAGTGTTTACAGCCTCAAAAGAAAAGCAGAAGACATTTTCAGCTGTTTGTAAACAATAAAATTCCTAACAGAGAGTTGAAAAGTTATATCTTTAACAGTCACCTCCAGTTCTTGTTTTGTTTGCACACCTAGATTCTATTTTGAGGGAGGTAAAAAGCCTCAGATACTATATGAATTTTTAAAATAATACCTCAAAAATGCGGCATTTACATTTCTGCTAGCATTTCATAGTAATATTTTCCTCCAGAATACATTAGAGCATATCTGTGGATTACATTATTTTAACATTACAACTGTGTTTAGAGGAATAGCTTAAAAATAATGTGTTTAAGGATAGCTTACTGCAAAGGAAGAAACTTGGCCCTATGAACACATAACAAATTAGGCTGTTGGTAACCTCAAAGTCAGCACCTAAAGCAGCTCATTGGCTGCTCATATCAGGAAGGGATGTGCCTCTCTGGGCTCCAGCCTCTCCTCGTGTAATGCATCCAACAGCAGAGGAACCTCATTAACAGCAAAACCTGGGGACGCTGTTGCCAAAGTTCATCCCGTGGCTCCTGCGTGTGCCAGGACACAGCCTTTAAGTTGAGTACTGAAGATTTTTCATGGCCAATGAGTGTTTCAGGAGAAGACAAAACAGAAGAAACAATAACTGAAGCGAGGGCAGGAAACACAAAAGCCCCACAGAGCAGCAGGAGCAGCAGGCACAGCAGAGGTACCAACAGACTGACGCTCAGCTCTCCGAGCCATTCAAATTAATGAGCTCCAGAAATGTGGGGTCCCACTGTATTAATACCCATTACATAATGTGCTTCCTCCCCCAGTAAATACAGGATTCAGGATGCCTGGGGTATAGACAGTCTCTTACTGAAGATAATAGGCCCAAACTGATTTTAGACACAGGTCCCTTTCCCTGGAGACAGCTCCTAATGATCTTCAGTGTTACAAAGGCATGACAAAAATATAAAGCAGTCACATTAGCCCAGATAGATCTTTTACAATTACCTTGCCTCCTAAAAACAGTCCATCATATCTTTCTCACAAAATTTGTATTTTTCTCTGTTTGCACTTACACAGCTTTGGTTCACTGTGCTACAAATGGAATATACGTTTATTTTTCCTGGGTACACCAAAATGCCTTAAATAAAAGAAGCAAATGTTTCTCAAAGGCTGTACTTAATTTTACTTTTCTTCCCTAATAGTTAATTGTACCATAGGTATTTTAGCAAATTTTACTACTGGAAATTGCTAATATTACAAATGCATGTTATAATGGATGTGGATTTTTTCTGAATACAGGTTCCAGTTTGATATTTACTCATGCTGTAAACTCTGAAAAGGCTTTCCTTCTTCTTTGCACTTGTCTCCACTGCAAGTAGGTGAGGGTCTGTCCCAAAACAAATTAGTATTTTGTCAGCCATACTGTCAAATTAAAATATTTCTTTAGCTTGAGAGACTGAAAGCCACAATTTTCAAACATTAATTACATTCACTGGTGGTAGTGAGTGCACACATATACACTGATACATTAAGAAGTTGGCAGCTTTCCAAAAATGCCTAGCAGCCCCAAAAAATTAAACATTTCTAATTTATAAAGAATGATTCCAAGTTTTAATAAAATAATAACTTTTTGCTCAACTGCGTTTTTTAAACACAGCATGAATAAAAAACCCCATGCTTCCTGGCAAAATCTGCAGAGGGAAATGGGGCTTTTGAAACATCCACGAGTACGCTGGTTTTGGTAGCTGCCATGAAACCATGGGTTTCTGATAAGAAGGAACACAACAAAGACATTATGTTTTTCTCTTAATGACCTTTCTCACCCCTGTGAAACTCAGCTGGAGCTTTGCCACCTGCCAGGGGAAGCTGGTGATGTTGCCTGCAGGACATCCACTGCAGGACATCATGGACAGGCACCCCCTGAGACAGCACACGAGGAAGCTCACCCCAAAGCAAGGACAGTTCTCTGTGCCACGTTACAGAGCACTCAGTCATGCCAAATGCAGCCAGGCAAGCAACCACCAGATCCTCCATCCTCGCTCCTGGTTCCCTGCTCATGCCTGTACGTTTTCCAGCATCCCTCAAATCCAGTTGAACCAGTACAGCCATGAAAGAAATAGGCAAAGGGGCCTGATGGTGATAGGAACAACAACCAAATATGTTACGCTCCTGCTGTTTAACTAAAATATCTGGTAATAAAGTGTGGAAGGATGGTGAAATAAATGAATAGAGTCATGGGATCTATCTGCCCAAGGTGACAGGCCTGGGACATGTGACAAGCAGTAGAGGGAAACTTGCCTTTGGACAAGAGCAGGCAGTGTCAGGGTGTGCGAGGTGCCGGTGCTGCGCAGGGGGGAGCGTGGCTGCTGGATGCCCGGCTGCCCCAGGGACACCCAGGGTACCTGCCAGCTTTCCCTCCTGCTCACAGGGTCCTGGGCCAGGTAAGGCACACAGGGAACCCACAGTCAGCACCTACCGTGGGCTGCAGCCCCGCTGGATTCTGGTGTTGGTTGCCTGTGCTGAGGCAAAACCCACCAGCAGCCAAGCGGCACCTACCACACCAGCACTGGTGTCTGCACGGAATTAATCACTGCAGCAATTAGTCCTGGCCCCTAATGACTATCTGATTGTAGGGCAGATCTGGATTCCCTGCTCAAGCCTGATTGAGTCAAAGGCATTAATATCAACACAAAAAGATCTGGCTGTATGTTTGTGTATTTTGCTCTAATAATGCTCCAGGACAAACTCAGACGAACGACATCTGCAATATTTACAGTGACAAAGTGCTAGTGTAATGTGCCTCTCTCTGTGCTGAACAATTTGTAAATGTCTCATTAAAATGTACTTTTTGTGTCTTCCCTCTTCACCTTAAACTGGTTCATCTCCTTGGTTTTCACCACTTCTTGGGAGAAAATGTCAAATTACACAGTTTAGAACAGCCACTCTAGTTTGGTTTTTTTTATTTTTAAGACACCTATAGATGCATAATTCTGATACATTTTGTGGTTGAAGAAATGGTTTTGAAATTCACATGTTTAGAAAGATTTCACATTTCCATCTTATTTTTTTTTCTAAGACAGGCTACTTATAACAGCTACAGTTGTCTCTAATAACACAAACTAGATATAAATTACTATATGCAAATACTGCACCTAAAGTTTGCTATGATAACACACTCTATTACTACATGCTTACACTTAAACTGTGGGAATACAGGTGAAATACACTGTCAATCTATTTCAAAACAGTAAGAGGAAAAATGACGTCAGATGGAATCTAAACAAGCTCAAAGAATAATTTTAAAAGCTATGGAGGAGAAACATACATGTCTGGTATTGCATGTCCAACAAATACCTTTAAATGGCTTTATTACTTGCCATCTGTTCTGCCATTTTCCCCTAGTGTTTATATAGTTTTATAAAAATTCTGGTTATATATATGCAATGGATTAGTTTTTACAGGAATGAATCAAATATAATAGCAAAAGGTACTTTATTTTTATATGAAAGGTATGACCAGAAATACAGTGTAAGAAAGGTAGGGATGCAGGACTGTTCTTGTCCACTGAATAATCCTTTTTATTTGTCCAATAAATTGACCAAGGAAACTGAGCATGCCTCCAGCGAAGCAAAGTTTTACTGTTCTCCCATGAAACATCCACCCACTCTGTTCCTGTTACATTTCTTTGCAGCTTCTGATTGCAGGAGAATATAAAAACTGTAACTAGGTAATACTGAAATGAAGCAGGGATAGAGAGAAGCCATAAAACTGGGATACAAACTTTCCCAAAGTTTGAAGGTGTTTGAACCCCAGATTTTGGCTCAAAACCATCCTTAATTTGAAGCAGCATCTGGCAGGCCAAATGCTCTGCAAACGCTGGCACTATGAAAGATGAAGCCTCATACAACACAGAATGTTGGAAGAAACACTTCCTTTACGCTGGAAGCCAGGTTGCACGGGAAGGGTGAGTGCAGGAAAGCTGGGATTTGCAGCTGCATGGAGGGACACAGCCCCCACCATCCCTGTGGTGCTCACTTCAAAGGAGAACAGACCTCCTGCTTGAGTTCACGTAGCGCTTGTCCTCCCCGCTGATCCTCTTGTTCCCACCCTACTCTTTCAGGGGCCGAAACAAAGTCAGGGACACGACTGCCAAGGTCTCTGGCACTGAGGTCTGTGTCACTGCACTCCTGGCCCAGCTCCTCCCAAGCCAAGCGCTGTGTCCTGAGCCAGCAGGGCCCATTACAGCATCCCAGGAGTCTTTCCACGCCTGATTTTCAAAAGCATTTAGGTACCTAAGGATGCATAGGGAAAAAAGAAATTTCAAACACATCTTGAGCCTGGTGTTCCCAGTGACTTGGAAAGTCCTGAGTGTTTCTGAAAACCTCACTCAGCATTAACCACATCTTCTATATACGCAGAAGCTTGGTCTTCTAGCCTTAAACTCACAATTTCCCACCAACACAGGCAGATGCCTTATCCTGGTACTTCTGCATTTAGTGTTAAATGATACTTAATTATAGTCGCAAAAGCTATCTGTGTATTTTAACAGCTTGGATGTGGCCGAAAATAAGTGGCTTATTAGCTGCTGTGAGGAACATTTCACAATAGGATCTGCATTTTTCTAGAACTCTGTAATTAAAGTATGTGCTAACGTGACCACAACGTTTTTAAACAGCTGGCACATGGAGCTGAAAAAATAATTAGTTTTCAATAAAAAAAAGTTGCTTTTTATTACCCAGGCAGAGTTCTCCAGTGACTTTTAAGGATCTGCCAAGTGAAATTCAAAAATGAAAATAGAGTCTCTATGCTGGCTGTTATCCAAGCTGAATGAAACACGAATACACTGATTTGTGCCAAGTATTAGACATGCTGAACTGAGGCAAAGTGGTTAAGTATCTCCCCAGGTTGAATGTTACACAAAACAGTGTATCTGCCCCCCCAAAAATGCTGTACTCGGGGTGGGGGGGTCACTCGCTCTGGCTTTCACTCATTATAGCCTTCTTCTCCCAGCAGTCAGGAAATGAAAAAGAGGTTCAGGAAACAACCAAAATACTATCCACAAGAAGCTGAGGCCCTTGGCAGCAAATCCTATATATCTGGGCTTAGCTGCTACATAATTCGGGGTAAAGCACAGCAAACACGGTGCCAAGGGGAGGCTGGGAGCAGCCAGGTGAGCGCTGCCCTGAGCCCACCTGTGCCACGCACCCACAGCCACTGCCAGGGCCCCAGCACAGCTTTGGCACCAAGGGGCTGCAGGAGAAAGCCCCAAAGGCAGCGCATCTCTGCTTCACCACCTTCACTTTGCTGGTAAAAAGGGAACCTGGGAGACTTTTTATTTTACGTTATCAAATCTGTAATCCCCACAGCTGTACCTGAGAACGAGCCTATGGATATTACCCACTCAGATAACGGCTTTTATGTGGTTCTTCCAGCAAAGTCCCTGTGCATTTATACTGATGATAATGTCTTTAAATACAGGCAGCCTACACAGAATAAGGCAACCATGGCAAGTGACTTCACTGGTATGTGCTAAAACAAGAGCTATAAGAAGCTGTGACCTTCGGCAGAGAAACCTATATATTTGATTTTAACAATTAAATAATTACAGGTAGGGGAAAGCAAACCCAGTAACAAATAAAAGATGGCACACTCAGACAAACAGGTACATGAAAGCTACAGCAATTTATGGAGATACTGAAAGACTTCCCAGACTTGCCAGGTGTTTTCACCTTCCTCATTGCTTGACAGAATGTAAAAAGACAAAAATTAAGGGAAGTTGTGATGTCTTCCCATCTCTCATTTTATCATCACCATTTAATTTCTAAATACTTAAAGAAACAATCACTTGAAAGCTTATAATTTATTATTCACAGCTATTGGGAACTCACAGGGCCAGTTCTTCCAAGTTATATGGTGGAATTACAACTGGCAATTGAGTGCTTATCTGAGAGCACCAAATACTCCCTGATTCAAGCCAGGACCTAAAGGTACTTTGGCCCGCTCCATCCCACAGCTGCTGTAAGAGTTATTTTTATAGTACAGTTTGTCTACTGATTTACTACTACTGTTAAATGAATTCTAAAATTTGCTTAAACATTTGTGTTTGAAGTTGAGGGAAAAATAGCTTTGTTAGCAAAGGTTGAGTCTAATAAAATGGAAATAGGCCGTCTGCTCCCCAACACCCCCACCTACCAGCTCTTAACAATTAGGCAAACAGTGGTAGATGAGTTCCAAGGACAGGGGAGAAAGAGGCAGATTTGTATTTCATGCTCCAATAAGGATAATTACCATGCTGTTGTTAATTTAATATATAAATAAAAGCAGAATGGAAATATATTTCAGAGTTAGAGTATTCTATAGGGTCCCCTTTCACAGCACAATGCTAAAGAAAGCCAAACCTGGAACCAGTTATTTCAATATATATTTTAATTAAAACACATGGGCTATTTTCAGGTTGATAAAATCACAGTGGATTCAATGGCAAAGGGCTGACTGAAGCTGCATTTGCACACTGAGCAAACCTGGTGTTAAATCATTGCAGCAAAGGTGCTCTGTCCAGAAGGCTTTCAAGTATCACAAGTAAAATAAGTCTGGGTTGCTTAAGTTCTTACAGCTGATCCCCTTTCATGGAAAAAGCCAATTACAGATCACAGATGTCTAGACTAATCCTTTTAAATATCACAGAGGCAGGAAATAATGTGAAAGTGCAATAAATGACAATTTGTATAGTTTGGGAAGGGTGGAATAAGACGGCACATGAAAAACAAACACAAAAAGGCTCAAACGTACAAAGGAAAAATAAAGGCTTATATTAACATTCAAGCTCACTATGGCAAGACTGGAGACCATGGGCTAGATCCTGTTCTGATTTACAGCCTGTAAATCCCTTTCAACTGCATGAAGAAAAATTAAGCACAGAATGTCTGCCTGCTCTATTGAATTGCCTATTCCTCCTCCTTTCACCTCCTTCCCCTTTATTTCAACACTGCATTTTATTCTAACTTTTCCATAATTTCTGAAATTTATTTTAAACCAGAAAAATGAAAATTCTGCTTTCTGATAGTGTCTGCATCTTTCCAAGGCATATGTCTGGTAATTAGCATGGTAGGATCATTAGCATAAATATACAAAGAAATTTTATTTTAGAACACAAATACCGTTTTTGCTACGGAGCAATATAGGACAGGTGACAGGCCCAGCTGGGAAACCTCTTTTTCATTTTTCTGTGACCACAAATCAGACATCTTGGGCTCACAGCAGGACAGGCTCTACTGGCAGTAATTGGCACCATCTGTAGCTGTCAGAGCAGTGCCTGGCATTCCAGCATTTCATCTTTCCAGTCAAGGCATTCATCACTAGTCCAAAACTCAGCCAGCTGACACTGAAAGATTAACTTGCATTGATTTGCTTGGATAAGCTCGCCTGTGCCTCAGTTGGTACTGAACGTTCCTGTTAAATAGCCATCACCATCACAAGATGTTTACAAGGTGATTGTCTGCTTAGCTTTTTCTGTTCCCTTTCTTGGTCCTAATGTGTTTTCAATTATTATAATTTAAGAGATACTGAATTAAAAGAAAGGAAAGTGAACGTAGCCAGCAATCAGGGAGCGCGACTTAATGAAAGGATTAGAAATTCACAGCAGTGGCTGTTTACTGGTCTTAAATGAGCAGTTTCTCCCACCCCTGTGTGTGTCATGAGGAAAAACTTGTTGATTTGGGGGTTCAGCAACAGACCGAGTCTCCTCCAGCTGTCAGTCTTGATGATAAAACTAAATGAAACTGTTATTATTTTCAAATGCAATTTTCCAGTACTCGGGTAATTTGGTTTGCATTTTCCAGCAAAGCTTTATGGCAGCTACACCAGATGCAAAGTTCAACCTCTCCCTCTTAATCACCTAACGCTACAGCTACTTACCAGTGTTTTTAAGCCTCTGATGTGTTCAAAGCCCAGAGCCTCATCTTTCACAGTCATGCAAGGGTCATTACTATTTCAATTTAGAAACCTAACATATTCTGTAGAATGTTTTTGGGTGGACAAATTGCAATTTGAAAGTTGAAAATTCATGTCTATTTTAGCAAATGACAGACAAATATAAGGACCTCCCAGGCAAACCTAAGACAGTGAATATTTGCGAGTTTCACATAAATGACAATCCTCTTGCTTAAAAATGAAAGAAAAAGTGGTTTTTTAAGTAAATAAAGGGGATTATTTGGGGGCTTTTTAATCTCCTATTACAGCTCTATCAAAATCCTGCTCAGAAATCCTTATTACTGCTCTCTCCTAGGCATCTCCTCATTAATGACTTATTTCCCATAGCACAGGTGATATGTCACAGCCCCCACAACGTGTCCATATAGGGCTCGTTGGTAGTTTTAGTGTTTTGGGGCCTTCTCTGTGTATCTATCTCAGGCCAAAAGCTCCATCATCTCATGTTTCATTTTACACCCTTTATGGGATGAAACTGTAAGGGTTGACAAGTTGCACTTAACACTGAGAAGCACGTGAGCTGTTGATGTAGTGAATCTACAGAGAACAGTTAAAGAGGATGGAGAGATACCTGCTAATGCCACCTGCCTGAATCAGCTGGAGCAGTGGGCACATCAGCCCAGGCCAAGCACAGGGCTCAGACCCCTGTACAGCACCCAGCACCTGCCCTGGCCCCTGTCTGCATCGGGCATGACTGGCTGACACTGAACTGGGCTTCACAGACGTGCCTCGAGGGTGTCCTGCTCACCTGAGGGCACCTGTGGAAAGAAAAGTTAAAAAGCTACTGACATCAAGCTGTTAGCATCCAGAGGAGGCCAGGAGGATGGTGCAGGCCTGGAGGAGAAGCTGTGTGAGGAGCAGATGAGGGCACTTGCTCAGTTCAGCCTGGAGAGGAGACCTCACTGAGGTTTTCAGCATCCTCATGAGGGGAAGCAGAAGGGCAGGTACAAATCTCTTCACTCTCACAACCAGTGACAGGACTCAAGGGAACGGCATGAAGCTGAGTCATGGGAGGTTTAGGTTGGATACTGGGAAATGGTTCCTCACCCAGAGGGTGGCTGGGCAGTGGAACAGGCTCCCCAGGGCAGTGGTCACAACACCAAGCCTGACAGAACTCAAAAAATGTTTGGAAAACACTTTCAGGCGCATGGTGGCATTGTTGGGGTGTCCTGTGTAGGGCCAGGACTTGGACTCTGATGACCCTGATGGGTCCCTTCCAGCTCAGCATATTCTGTGATTCTACAATGAAAGAAAATAGGTCAGAAACGGCCACAGAGCCCGACTGCAAGATCCTGCAGGGGGAATGGAACAGCAGATCCATCTATTAAAGCCCAAGGTTCGGCTTTAGGGATGGCAATCCCATCTGGGCATGGGAGCTCTGCAGGGCCAAGAACTACCAAAAGCAATTTCAACTTTGCATGAGGTACAACACTCGAGAAGGCAGAGCTGTGTCAGGGAACATGAAAGCAGAACTAAACAGAGGCTCAGTCAGGGGCCTATGGCTCCCACAGAGCTGAACTTGTGCTCCTGAAGGCGATTCATTTTGCCCCTGAAAACAGGGTATTTTAGATAAAAGGGAATATTGTGGCTATGATTAGTGGTGCCTGTCCCAGCTCTGACACAGACTGCCCTGAGAACATCTCCTAACCTTAGAGACACATGTGAAACCAGGCTCATAACTTAGTCGGGTTTGTCCTTCTCCGCATACAAAAATAGCAATTTTCTCTCTTTTTCCAGTGAAGACAGGATGTACAATACTTTATCAAACAGAAATGAACTTAAATAGCTTATATAAATTACATCTATTTTCAACTATCTTTGCTAAAAACATTTCATCTACTACAGAACACTCATGAGTGTTTGCAACACATCTGTGGAATAAAAAAAAGAGTTAAGCATAAAAGAGTATTAAGTCATCTGGTTTGGAGGGATTTGTGTATTAGATCTTGTTCATTTATTAAGTGTAATGTGATAGTGGCCAGATGATTAATACAGTGTGGTGGGAGTGATGTAACAGGAAAGATAAAAACGGATATCATGAGCGGGGAAGAGGACGGGGATGTGGAGGGGGTACATAGAGAGGGTTGGGATAAGGAGGTTAGTGTTTACAGAGTCTGAGTGTGACTGACTTCTTTTGGAATGGGCTTTAGGGAGGATTTACTCTTTTGGATGGTGATTATATGCCACAGGATTTCCCAAGTGAGGGAAGAGAGTACAGCATTACTCTGCTTTCAGACAGTAACTACCCCTAGCCCCAACACGTTCAAACCATTTTTCTGCATCTAGGAGGAGGGAGATTTTGGTTGCCTTCACCCGTTTTGATCAGTTCCCACAGGTCACCCCACTGTAAGCCTGGCAGGGACTCAGGGCAGAAAAGGCAGAAGTGATGTTCTCTGGATCAGAGAACTGCTCAGAAGGCAATGACTGAAGGATTTGTAAAACCCTGCTATTAATTAATGGGTCCAGCTGCTTTTGACAATAAATACCTGGAGAGCAACCTTAGCTATCAACATTGTTGACTGACAAAGATCTAAAATGGTGGCATTTATACAGAAAGTCTCACTGCTTTCAGATACGTACTCTACCATAGCTGTTGACATCTCTCACATCTAGCTGTATTTGGGATGGATCCTTTACCTGGCTTGAACCAGAAACTATAAAACTCAGCGCTTAGCCAGGTGCTCCGTAGGACAGTACTACGAAATTCAGTTACAGCTGTGCTCACAGTGTGACCTGGGCCTGGACATCACCACCTCAACACCCTATCACAGAATGCCTTCTCGTAAGGGTCAGATTTTCAAACACATTCAGCATCAGCCCCTTTCACTGGCAATGCTGGGCAGACTTTCAAAGAAGGCCTGATTACCCAAGAACAGCTACTGAGTATCTAAACCTGAGGGAAATGCAAAGGATTTTATAAGTTGACCAGATTGTTCAGTTGTAATTTTACAGTATGAACATGCCAATTCAGGTTGTGTAAGGTGATGTCAACACGCAGGAGAAACAAAGAAGAAAGGAAAGTGCTCAAGGTCAGCCATGGCCACACAGCACTGATGTGCTGAGATCCCACAGTTCTATCTCTAGTAAGCACACTAGACAGGTTTCTCCCAGAACGGCCAGGAACATGAAACCACTTCTGATTAGAAGGAGGATTTCCCTTCAGAGTGGTAACTGCTCAGGGGAATCAGATTTCTGTATTACCTTTTACATAGACAGAAGGTAACTAAAGGAATTAGGCCAGCCTGGATTGCTGCAAGGGGATAATAAGCCCCATGGTTAGATGGAAATGCATGTGGATTGTTCTACACCCTTCTCTTTCAACCACTTTCACATACTATTAAAACAAAATGTACTTTTGTTTCCAAATAATGGCTGCCTCATTACTGCAGTCACAGCTGGGCAAAGACTCAAGGAGAAGACGCAGTGCCCTAAGTCCCCCCTGATGCCCCACACACACCATGCCATGCAGAACTCATTGCCTGAGCCAGAGCAGTGCAGGATGTCACCTAAGGAGAGCCACCAGCTGAAGGACAGCCGTGGTCCTGCCCCGGGAGAAGCAGAAGAGCCCAAGCCACGCTCTCTGGCCACAGCAGTGCAAGAGCCAGAAACCAGGGGAGCTCAGCTCACCACTCACCCAGGAGAACCAAACTGACCTGTGCTCTCTCTGAGGTAGCTGGCACACTCCTGGTAGCTCAATACTTTTTACCAACTCAACTAGCAGTAATGAAGGCAGTAGGGCAATAAAGCCCACACAGAGGAGAAATTCCAGACAGCATGGAGTGGTGGGAGCTGTCAGCATTTCTTACAGTCTTCACAAGGTCAATAGGTATCTGTGGTGTGCCCCCTCTTGCATTACACCACCGAGGGCTCTGCTGCTTCTGCTCCCCTCTTCTGACCTTTTCAGACGCAATGAGGCAAAGCCAGGGCCAGGTCTTTATAGTTCATAAGCAGAAGTCAAGAGCAAAACTGCTACTGACAAGAAGCCAGAGTTATGTGGAGTACTGGCATAATGGTCCTAAAAAGGCAGCTCAGTGAGACACTGAGGAACTAAGTGTGGGCTCTGTTTTTATGAACCTTAATATTTATAGCACTGGAAAGCTTTATACTCAGAATGTTTGTTTCCATTAAATAGCAGATTCTTTCCGCACCTTGCTCTCCATGTGCATGTCCATTCCCTTCAGAACAGCTCAGTGTACAACACCTTTAGTTACAGAGTAAAACAACAACTACGCTCATTGAGGTAATCAGAGAACAAAAGATGCACTCTGAGACCCTTTATAAAACAGAACACCTTATGTATGGAATCAAGCAGAACCTTTTGCTATCAGTTTGACGGCGGGAGTAAGGAACTTTACTTTTAAGATAGCAACGACATTCTTTTTTAAAGGTATTTACCTTTGCCTAGAAAGAATTAGAATAAATCTACCAACTTTGAAGAAACAGTGCTAGCCCACCAGATTTACAGAGTTCTGAGACATTTCGTGTTTCACCTAAAGCCTAAGCTACTACATCATTTATTCACAGGAAGAACACAGTTTCAATTTATTTAAGAGCTTTCTAGCTTACACAGTCCCAAAGAAAAGCTTCAGAATGTTATTCTTATTCGTTTGGAAACCAGAAAGCAAACAGGAGCACATAAGAACTTATTACATTTTAAAATGTCATGATAACGATGCCAGTCTCATGGTTTTTTAAGAAAAAACCTTTGTCTTAGGTTTTTTTCTTTTCCTTTTCTTTTTTTCCCCCCTTTTTTTCCAAGTGTGTGTCAGTGACAACATCCAGTTTGATACATGGTTGGTTGCAAAAGCAGCGTAGGATGATTGGCATTGCAAACCACATTTTCCAAAATTATTATTGGTCTGTGTGGCTTAATTAGAGGAAATCCAACTTTAATTTCAAAATTACTGAATGTTTTCTGTAAAACTGAAGCTCTTTTTATAATCCCTTAGACTGTTCCCTTGCCTCCCAAAATAAGCATTTGAAATTATGCAGTGTACCCGAATACATGAGGCAGAAGTGTGCATTAGAGTGGAGTACAGCTCTCAATCACACAGCTCTGAAACTCTGGAAAAAAAAGGAGTTCCCTGGAACTGGTGAAATCAACAATTTCACATGTATTCTGCAATAACATCACAGAATTTGCTTCTCTTCCAGCAGCAAGAGTCTACTGATAAAAACTGGAAGGATAAATTAGGAAAATCCATAGCACAACCCTAATTTATAAGAGATGAAGACTTTTCTGTATTTTAGGCACAGTAATAATGGTAAGAAAATATGTGCAATCAGAAAGTCTGATATGGTGTTTTACGTGCTTCACAATGCATAACTTTTATTATGGAGTCCTGCCTGCTTTTTTCTCTACATCAGTGTTGTCCTCATTAATGTCAAAAGGATTTATGTGTGCACATGGAAGCAAGAATGTATGCCTATGTGTTTGCAGTCTCACCTGTTATCTTTCTCTTGCCATTATCTAGCAACCTCCCTTTCAAAGAACAACATTTATAGCTCACTGGTAAATATAAGGCAGATAAATTTTATGTACTGAAGCAACATGAGTGTGAAGTTGGTCTGACTCAATTGTATCAAACCAGCTGAAACAGATATTGTGTACACAACAGCCACATCTCTGCTTTCAAAGTTTTCATAAGGAAAAATTCCTCTGGGCAAAAGAAATCAAAACACTGGGATGAAATACATTGGATCTCAGGAATTTCCTTTGCAACTACTAGGATCTCCACAAAAATGAACCATTAAAAAGCAATCCCTATTTTCCAATCCTATCAGCTATAGCACATCATCAATAGTTTACATAATTCTTAAAATCAGACACAAAATATCAACAGACTGCAGCTGAATGCATTATGGATACAGAATACTCTTGCAGAGTTTTCATTAAGTCTAACATGATTTACAGGACTTAAGACACATTGCTTCAAGATTTTTATATCACTGCAGTAAGTACTCCAGGGATGTTTCGACCCACTCGAAATTGTTTTAGCTGTGCTATTACCTGGGTCAGAACTGATGGCAGCATATATCAATTAGACTGCAGCAGTTTAATACCTCCTCCTATGCATCCGGTCACTCAGAGATTCACATCTAAGATTTCCATACCCTAAAAAGAATATTACAACAGAGCCCTGGAATGGGGTAAGGTTACCTCATTTATTTAAGAAGCAGCCTTAAAGAAAAGACATCAGGAGACTATACCCATTCAGATTACAGATGTCCCTTCCATCCACCACAGAGACTGGTAATACTTCTTTTTTCTGATTACTCCTAATGTTTGCCTTGACCATTTTGTAGATTATGGTGCAGCACTGTATCTGATTAGGAATACTGGACTGTAGACTTTTTGATAAGCTCAACTAGGATCATTGAAATTGACTGACTCCAGTTTAGGATCTGGATTCTTTATTATTTTTAACCCTATTAAATAGAGAACATGCAAAAAATAGTGCAAAATTATATATAAAAACAGTGCAAAAAATACTTCAATATTTTGTCATACCTAGAGTCAAAAATAGATGTGTATTACTTCTGTCTAGAGAGGTAACTATAGTTAATGACTATCAGTGATGATCACTGTATTTCATATGACATGGCAGTAGTGTAGATCTGCTTTGCTGCAAATTGTAAACAGACACTTTTATTGGCAGTGAATTTGTCCCTGAAACTTACCAAGTTTGAGGATAAGTGCTCCTGTGACATAATTTTATTACTCAAGACCTTTTTTCACCTATGCAGCACAACATGGTTACAGCTGCCTTTCTCAGGTAAGGAATTCTGCCTGGTTCCAACAGGTGATGCATTTGAGAAACATCTGTTGCTTACTTCTCTTCTGTAATAGTGTGAAGCTTTTAGATTGCTGGAAACACTGGGTTTACCTGGTCTACACAGCAAGAGTCAGTTTAGCCAAGTGACTTCACATGACTCAGGGAAAAAACCTAAGGGCACTAACAGAATTTGTGGTCATGTCCTTATGATCTGTGTGCTGCTCTGCACCTGCTACTCCACAGAGGTGCCATTTTTAGCTAAAAAACCCAGGACATCAGCAAAAGAATGTAAAGTCGGTCTCTACAGAGCTCTTCCCTGCCTCCTCTTTAAACACTCTGCATATCTATAACAAAGGGCCTTACTCTAGCAACACCAATAGGAGCTTTCAAGACCTCTTGCTCTGTACCTGTGAATGCCAAGATGTGAAACAGGAACAAAGACAGTTCAGAATAAACACTAAAAATATGGTTAGGCCTCATGACCAAGAAAAACATCAGGCTGAAAAGCATTCTGTTAGTGCAAAGCACTGCACGTATAAACCAACTCAAAATCTAACTTGCACTTTACATGGCAGTAGCATTTTGACAATAAAGCTGTTAAGAGCTCAACAAAACCTTAATAAAAGATGAAACTAGGGCAAAAAAGATGAATTAAGGGTAGAAAGCTACAGGATTTGCCCTCCAAACTTTCCAATGGGGAAAATCCATCTCTTTTAGCATAAATGTGTGCAGTTTTACAGTGGTCCTGCTTCTGCATGAATTTCAGAATACATTTACTAGAAAATTCATTACATGAAACATTTATCCCATGAATAAATTAGAGACTCTGAATTACAGTGCAATAAAACTTTTGCTGCTAGAAAGATTTTTATGGGTGAAATAATGTGAAAATTAGTAACATTAAATATGATTCTTCTTAACCCAGAATAGTCACCACACAATTATTTTGACATGTTCTGGCATACATCATCATAGATCTAGTCAAATAGTGTTATAGAACAGATTTGGAACCCTTTTATAAAGCATCAAGAAACACACAGAAAAGGGCAATGGAGAGGCAAGTTTTCAATCCTGAATTGCTGAAGACAGCGATTTTTTCCAGTACATTCCAGATAAGCAGGATGACTTGCTTTCAAAAGGGTTTTGCTCAGCCCTTGATTGGATGAGCAAATAGTTTCACTTTTGTATCTGTTTTGTGTGTGTGTGAGATGCTCTAGGATGGGGTAAATGCGCTGGGGGCAAGCCTCCCATGGCACTAAATGGGAAGTCTGCACGCTGCGCTGAGGCACAGGCTCACTTCCCTGCTAAAAAATTCTAAACTTAATGCATGTACAGAGCTGCTCTGTGCCGTTAGGTCAAGCACAGATAAACCCACCGACCAAGTGTCAGTGCTGAGCTTCTTGGGGGCCAGATCTCACCAACCTTCTTCAAGCAGAACAGGTATCTGCACTGCTGAAAGATGCTGCTACTTCCTGTGAATAAACGCATCTAAAACTTTAAACCCTTACTGGAAGGTATAGTACCAGGTCAGTGTACACTGAAATGTAGTCTCAAGCTACACTGACAACACAGGTGAGATCTTTCACCTACACTTCTCACCCTAAGACAATCTAGCCCTGGACGAAATGTTCAATATTTTAAGTGACTAAAACCTGCTGGGATAAAGGACACTGCTAGAATTTAAATCTAATTTTAGATAGCAGAATTTCCTGAGCCTATGCTTTCCAAAGGCTGATGGAATTGCCACGTGTCACAGAGCTGCTATACTGCGCTCAGTTGCTTCCAAACACTTGTGCCAGGCTTGCAAGAGAAGTGTCTCTGCTTTGGAATGCTTGTTTGTGAAAGAAAATAGATTATTTTTGCTTTATTTTGGAAGGTTTTTTAGGGCAAGAGAGACAGAATCCACGTATTTTCTTTGGGCCTTTCCCTATTCATAGATTTTTGTCTAGTTAGGTGGACCTTGGGTTTTGGCAGACTCACAGCAGACTTTGTTTATTGCCTATTCTGAAAAACAGACATTTGTGTGGAACTTTTCTGGAGGTGCCCCTTTCCAGACTCAAATGATTAAATAGATGTTTATGAGTATTAAAGTATGTCTCTTTCTTAGGAGGGGAAAACCACTGATGCAACGGAAAGTGCAAGGCTGCAGAGCACCCTGTGCACAGCAGCCACTGCAACCCAGAGTGCATGAGCATGACTGTATTCAAAGGAGGTAAATCAGACACCCTTGAATGCTTTATCTCCCTCTCTCTCTGTTTGGTTTCCCACAGCATAACTTTACACATTACCTCATGACATCTTTATAGTGGTGGAGAAAATGATTAGACTCCAGTCCTTGAAAAATCGCAAACACAGACTCATTTGTAGCATTTGGCTGCTCTAATTAGCACATCACGGAGGGGTAATGAATAGAAGTCTGTGAAGAAACTTAAAAATTAGTACCACTAGCAATGTTAGAGTAAAAATCAGAACTGTGAGTAACAGTACTCAAAGGATTTGGGTAATTACTGGTTACTCCCAATATAAGGTCTGTCACTTGACCCTAAGGGACTCTAAGGCTTCAACAAGCCCCAGAGGCCCAATATTCTACCCCAATAAATGAGGCTCACAAAGTTCACTCAGAGTTAAAGACAGCATTGCAAGTCTATTGTTCTTGTTTCCTTTTTAAAGGTGGTTCTTAAACAGCATGGAATTAGAAAACCTTTTCTTGTATGTCAATCACTGGAGTCCTCCATCTGTAATGAGATATTATAGCTTCCATGTGTGGGAAAGCATGGAAATTACATCACTCCAATAACCAAATGTGCAAGGCCACATGGACTCCTAAAGCCCGACAAACAGCTGCAGTATTTGTGCTAAGGTTCTTTAAACATTTCGATGGTCTCCAAGCAATTGAAAGGTGGGGAGGGAAATATTACTCTTCAGGGGATGGCGAGAGACCTTGACCACGTAAAGAAAGGGCAGTGCCTTCACCTGCTCGTGCTTGAGCACTCCGGCCACCCATTCCACCAACCCGCGAGCAAAGGCACAGAGGGGCAAATGTGCTGCAAAACAGGTGCACTCCCCCCTCCCAAAAAAGAATCCCCCCTGGCCAGGGTACACCAGCCCACACCAGGCAGTCTGGGGCAGCCTCCAGAAAAGACCAAGCTGGGTCTTCCCAGCTCTGGCAAGAGGTGCCAGCCTGGCACTTCAGAGAACCCTCCCGCAGCTGAGCAAGGGCTTCCTCCTCTCCTGTGGTGGGAAGCTTTCAGTTCTGACCCATTCTCAACCTGATGTAAAGGGGCTCCAGCCTGTATTTTATAACATATATTTTAAAAAAGTCCCGTAGGATCAACAACTTTTATTGCAACTTTCAGCTGCACCGTGCTCTTGTAAAGACAGATTAAGCTGGGGTCTAAATGTCACGACCCTTTCCTATCCCTCCTTTCCACCTTCCATTATCTTTTTGTTTGTCTCTAAGTGATTTCACTCAAGATGAAATAAAAAAAAAAAAAAAGGAAAAGAAACAAGAAAGAAGAAAAGAAAAGAAACAAGACCCAAATTCTGTATATAAACAATGGCAGCTTTCAGGCTTGCTTTTCATCCTGAACCAAACGGGCAAAGAGCATCCGTGCATTTGCAAGCTTTTCCAAGTGAGCCTAGAGGGGCCTGTTTACCAGAGATCGAATCTCTGGCAAACAGCTCATTGCAGCTCTTCAAACAAGCTGAAATTATGACCTTATGTTATTGTTTCTCAACAACCCAAACCTTTGATGTAAACTAATGTTGACCTTTCCAGCATAAATTTGACATGAAGCCACTTTTGTTTCAAATGCCCTATGAAAACTCAGCTACAGTCTTATTGGATAAAGCCTTTTTATGAGATAATAAATAATAGATAATAAAAAACTGGAGCCAATTTACTCATTGAAGTATTTTCTTTTCCTGACTATCATAATGCAACTTTTCTACCTTGGCTTGTGTTGGGCTGTCTCACACCACACTGTGGACCCATCCAACCCATGCTAAATCCTAGTGAATTCAAAGGAAAGTTCTCTCAAGAATTTCAGGTCCTCAGCCTCTGAGTGAAACCTAGATTAAACTAAATTAAACTGCGTAACTCCCATGGATCTCTGTGGATTTTATATATTAGGAGACATTCCTAACACTCTGCTGTTAGGTGGGTGTCCAGGGTAAGCTGGTGTCTCCAGAAATGAGCTCATACAGTTTGGGCAGAAAGGCTCCTAATCCAGCCTCAGGAAGTGCTGACTCCTGTCAGCTACAGAAAGCAGGGAGAGGCGAGTTCCCAATATAAGCACCTCTGATCTGTTGAACTGGTGGCTCTATTCGCTCTTGTTCCACCATGCCCACCCCTGGTGACCTGCACATCTCCCCAAGCTTCCCAGGAGACACTCATGACTGGTGAGTGTAGGTATCTGCACACTCTTCCAACAGTGTATTTCATTTGCCATGACTAATCTCTATCCCTTATTGTTTTGCCTATTAACTTTTAAAGTAGTAAAAGGGAATCAACAGACAAAAAGGAAGATAATTCTGCTAATTTTTCAAAGTGCTGCTGCTATTAATATTTAGTGCTCTCCTCACCAGCTTAGCAGTTTTAAAAACCAGAAATTTAGTTGGAGAATCCAGATAAAAAATGAGCAACCTTTATGTGGAGTCCATTAACTAATGCTAAATTAAAGTGGCATTGAAATGGAATTAGAGGGATGTGTATAAAAAAGAACGCATGACAAGCACATGGATACCACATGAATCCATTATGATAAGTATTCTTCCAGTAAGAGCAAATGAATTCATTCTGACCACACACTTAAAATGAAGCCAAACCTGTTGGGTTTTTTTAATAAATGTCAAAGTATCATTTAACCATTAAACTAAGCTTATCTTTTGCTGGGCCAAAAGACTCATAAGACAGTGCTTCAGTGCAAAAAAAAAATCACTATATATCAGTATACCTCACTGTACAATCACTGTACATCGAATAGTAAGAACCTCACTTTCTTCTACAGATTTTGCACTCCAAATTGGGGATTCAACCCTTAGCCGAGCATTACAGTAAATCTGCTTTGCTGGATGGCACACACTTGAAGTGTCTGAATTCTGCTCTCCAGAGAGCTTCTTGTGCTGCTTCCCTCCACACCTGAATAAATACAAGCTGCAAAACAAAGGTGATGAACTCAAGCATTCCAGGTAAGCTCCACTGACAGCACCTCATTGCCTAACCTAATAACTACTTTCAGAGATCACCTGAAATAACTTTCTCTTAATATTTGAAACATTAAGCCTTGTGTCTACAGTCTAGTTTGGGGGCCAGACTAAGAGGCCATGCATTTTTCTGAGATATGAGATCCATGCAAATAAAACACACCCTTCTGAATTTTGCTTGCTAATCATAAAGCAAGTCCCATGCAAATCACAGAAACAGCAATGACAAATTTCATGGGTTGGTCATGGCAAAAATAAAGATTTCACAGCATGACACTGATTAAAAGACAGGAAAATCACAAATAAAGACATTTAAGCTGCCAAGAAAATTACGTTTTTAAGTACTGAATTATTTCTTTATTAATACAGTTATTCTGGATGGATATTCTCCAAAGCAGCAGAACTGTCACTAAACAAATCTGTAACCCAAAAACACTCCCAGTTTCAGGAACAGTTCAGTCTTCCTAATTCTTAGTTTAGATACTGCTGAATAATGAGGTGGACAAGAATCCAGGATGACACAATGAACTTCACAGAAATGTATTTTCTGAGCACTGGCTTCCCTGAGCTGGCGGCTCGGGTCTCTATGCCAGTGTCAGTATAAAGGGTGCATTATACCTCTCTGCACAAGAAGAAACCCCGAGGGAAGCCAAGTGTCAGACCATAAGTATCAGATAAGGTCCTAGCTCTCCCTTATGGATCAAGACTTCACGTTTATTTTTAGAGGCATTGACTCATCAGTCATTGCACTGATGTCCATGTCCAACTGCTTGTCCAAAATGTATGAAAAATTCAAAGCCACACATAACACAGCTGCTTTAGTGCTCAGGTCAGTGCAAAACCCCTCTGTTTTGGTGTGAGAATGGAGTTTTCATCTAACCTCAAAGCTGAACCCAGGAACAGTTAAAGCTCAAGCCTTTATTACAGCCCAGAGACTCTGGTGGGAAGCCAGACTTTGCACAAAGCCAAGTGGTGGTCTCCTGCCCCATCCAGGTCCTTCTGCACCACCAACTCTTCCTGCTGTTCTCCACACTCTGTGAAAGAGGCTGCAAAGGGAAATGACAGTTCTGGAGAAAAATAACCCAAACTGCTTACTGCGTCATCATCCTGTGCTCTGTGACTTGGTTAGGAACTAGAATTTGCACTCAATGGAAAACTTTGCTTTCAAAAAAAAAAAAATCAGAAAGGGAAAAGCATAGCCAAGATCAAAATAAAAATTCTCAGGAAACCATTAAAATGTCCATTAATATTATATATAAATTCACAAATACTGTGATTTTATGTTCCAGAAAAAGATTTAAGAACTAGAAATATTTCTATCTGAGAATGAAATGTGTTTTACTTCAATTTGAAAAAAGCCCAGTATATTCCATTTCGGTGGTTTACTCAACCACATGTATTCCATTTCATTTATTTACCGTATCAGTTCTTAAGTTTTGGCCTTTCAGCCGCTCCAGCAGCTCTGCTGCAAGCAGAGGGGAACACAGCTGCACAGTTCCTACAAGCACACCGAGGAGGGAGGCAGATCTCTCCACAGTACCATGCCAGGGTTCATCTGAACGTGGCCCTATGCTGCAGGCTTCTTTTAGGACCAGAAAGGACGTGGTCTCCTATGGGAGCTCAGCATTCCCCGGGACCATGAAGACAATGCAAAGAGAATTTTGTGAGGGGAGCCTCGGGGATCTTTCCATTTCCTTATGAAGGATCCATATGTATCCTTTTAAAAGAAACCTCTGATGGGGCATCTCTGAGCACGGGGAACTCGGATGTCCTCCTCTCCCAGGAATGTGGCACGATGCTCCCAGTTGAGGAACGTTGGTGCAGCGTCTTTTGTAGAGAGAATTAACCTGAGGCTCTTCCCAGAAAAGCACAACACACAGTATGCTGGCTACTAGTTTTTCATACAAGTTCTTTTTAATAAATAGTGGCAAAAGCCAAAGAAAACTTCATAAAAATGAATGGTTCTAGCACTTCATGATGAAACGTAGACAATCCCTCATGCAGAAACAAAAAATGACCCCATCACTCATTTCTCAGAGGGAGGCAGCAATTTCACGGGGTAGTAGTCACACAAGGGACAAAAACTAAGATCTTCTTCATTATTATCCACCTCCCAGTTCTACTCATCTGATCAGACAGCAAAAATGTTCAAATTTATTTAGAAATTTAAACCCCTGTTGAGGTTCAAGACTTTAGGCCAACAGGCTGTTGACCAAGAGTGGAAAGCTACACCTGAGCTGGTTTATGGTCAGGATTGGGAAAAAAGCTTACTCTCCTGGGGCTGAGTTTTCTCTAGTTTTTTATACAAGAACAAAGATTAATTACTATCTATTTCAAATCATTATTTCACCTGTCAGTCTAATGCTCTGACTTTTCCTACAATGGACCTTGGCCTCTAGCAAGGTGAACACAAAAATCACTTCAAAATACCAGCACTACACAATATGGCATGATGGACATTTTTCAAAACCTACTGCACCCCTACATTTTTCTTGATTGCTCAACACATTGGTAGTCATTACTGTAGCAACTTATTTCAAGCCAAGAGATATAAATGTCTGTCTGTGCTGACTGGCAGGGTGCTGTAAAACAACGCTGCCAGCCAATCAAACACACACTCTCTCTTCCTCCTTGGGGTGACAGTATATATTTTCAGTGGTATGGCTGGGACTGATTGCCATCAATCAAGACTTGGATTCCCAGTCTATCTCCACAGCATGTACATGCTGAGTGAAAGGCCAGTCTAACTCAGCATCATTTGGTAAACTCCTGAAACTTTATTAGAGTAATGTTTTAGACAAAATAATAATCAGTTCATCAATGCAGGAAAAGAGCTCAAAAGTCTAAATGCTTCCAAAATTGGATCTTCTCTGCTTTTAAAGGTAAGCAGATGGAAAACATTTGATTCTTATTTATTACCAGTTAAATTTATGTCCCTTATTTCACCATAAACTACAAGACTTCACAAAAGTGTATCTTATTTCACTGATCTTTAATAACCTGAAAACCGGTAACAGAAACCTATAATGAAGCACCCCATATACTGTAAATTAAAAATAAATAAGAGACCTCAAAGAGGTTTTCTTCAAAAGCTGCTTCAGTTTAGTGTTTCATTTTATATAATCACTAGGAGAGAGACATCTGTAATGTATTCTAAAGTATAATGCAAAGGAACTAGCTATGCTATTATCTATTCTAAGCACATGGTTCAACATTTGTTTATGCAAACCATATAATTGGAAACTCTGTCCATTTTTTGCTTGTGCTAAATATTCTGTGTATAAATACTTTTCATAGTAGATAAATAAGGTTTTTATTTAGGTCTTATCACCTTCATATTACATATTCATTGATTTCTAAACTGCCTTAAACAGCTCTGTAGATGTGAAACATTATGAATTCAGTTTTGGCACCTTGGTATTAAATTTGCATATCAGGTCACGCACCGCTTGACATACATGCAAAATTGCACTGCGGCTATTTTATTACAAGCCACAAAAGATATTCAGAAACTGCATGCAGCATCAAAATAAATTAAAATGGATAAAAGACCCAATAGTGAGCCACATTTTTTTTATTGTTTAGTAGTGCCTGAAGCCATTTATATGTTCTAGTCAATAAACAAAAGTTAGACTAAAACAATTTTTAGTCTTTCTGTTATTATATTTTAATTGCAGGGGTAAATATACTTTTTGTCCCCTTACCAATTGTATCCTATTTAAGGCTTGAATTCTTTTAAATTGCATGCTATAAAAAGCAATGTATATGGATCACTGGCAAGCCTTCATGTTTCTCTGCATATGTCAGAATGTATATAGACACCGTGTATCAAAAGTCAGACATACAAAGCAATATATTTGTCTAGTTGATTTTGTAGTTGAAATGTTTTTGTAACTTACTGTGTATGCCAGGGCTGCATTTGCATGGAGACTGCATTTACACAAAGTTAAAAGTGCATCAGTCAATGCTGCTCAGCCCTTACAGTGCCCTTAATATATACCAGCTAACTACCTTTGGTGCTTCATCTACAAATTGCCCTCTTTATATTCAGTAAGCTGCAGCAAAGACATTAGAAAATTAAATAGTAGGGGACACATTTTCCAATTGCCCCTCACTAGGGCTCCATTTCAATGCCTACAACACTGCAGGATAAATAATTTGGCATTTCTGTTCACTTGTTCCCAGGCCACGCTCACTTGGCTGCTCAGGTACCTCACCACGCCTGCAAATCAGGGACTCAGGTGTCCCACAGACTCTCCAGGGGACGGAAGGGTGCCCACAAGGCAGCTGTGCCAGCCCAGGCGAACGTGGCCAGCCTGGCCCCTCTCCCAGCTCTGCTGCCCACGCTGCAGCCCAGCCATGGGCAGTGTGAGCAGCTACTGTGCAGCTGGAAGGAGATCCCAAAGAGCCAGCCAGGGCTTGTGCTGGGAGCCTCTGCTGCTCAGCACCACGGCTGCCTTCATCACCCTTGGAAAAAACACAGTTCCCTTTCATGTAAAGTAGGCAGTGCAAGCATCCTCTTGTTCTGTTTTGGGCAACAAGTGTCTGTGAGCACAGGGACGAGCCCATCTTCCTCAAACAGCCCAGCCCTGGACCCTGAGCCAGAGCACTGCTGCATCCCCACAGACAGACAAGGGTTCAGGCAGGAACACCCTCCAAGAGCTGTGCACACACCTTGGCACCCCTGCTCCTCCCACATGTGCCAGGGCACAGGTGACTTCTCCTCAACCACCACTGACCCTTACCTTGGGAGATCCGTTAGAAAAAAAGGCTGGGGGGTGGTTGTTTAAGAGATTCTAAATGGCATCCTCCATCAAATCAAGGCAACAGCACAAATGAGGGAAATCCTGTAATTAACATGCAACTAAATTCAGAGTGCATTTTACTGAATTGAGTCTAGCTCAAACTTACATGAAAATTACATGACAGAGCACCCACTTCAAGTCAGCAAACAACCTTTGGCCACACGAATGAAGCAGGTGATGACTGCACCAGTCTGTATCTGCTCTTGGGCCCTCAGCTGAAACTTCTGGCTTCTAAGTTTGCTCTGTTTCTTCTCAAAACATCACAAAAGACACCTCAACATCTATGTTCCACAAGAAAAACACTCACTGAACTCAGGGGAGAAGGATCAGAGCCTCTCACGTAGTAGCTGGTGGAGGCAGACAGACCTCTTAAGAAACCTGCAGGACTGCACTGAAAATCTAAGCCCATCAGCATTGTTATGTTTACAGCAGAAAACCTTAAAAAATCGACATAATATAACAAATTGGTTCAAAGCATTGCTACAGACCACCGTGCTAAATTCCCACATCCTTAGCAGTTTGTAAAAATGTTTAATTTATGTTTATGTATTCTTATTCAAAATGTTAGTTAACAGCCTGTAGGGACCTGGTAATAGGATCCTTTTTTCTTTTTTATGTTTATTAGCTACATTAATGACTGTTTCTGCAATTCTGCTACAAAGACTTGCGTTAATGAACGCCAATTAATTCTGAAATGATTTTAAACAAAGGGTGATGAGAATAACCAATCAACCATGACAGTGTAAAGAGCAGGCAAGCTGCTGTGACCTAATTTTTCTATGTTGATTCTTTGCTGTCAGAGTGCATTCTTATTCATCAAGAACACCTATAGATTTTGCATATACATACTACAATATTGTAATTTTGGAAATGCTCTTCCTTTTCAACATGGAAAATTACTTCATTCAAAGTAGAGGTTTCAATAATATCAACTCACAAACTGCTGATACCTCAGACATCAGGCAGAACTTCACCAGCATTAGAAGGACCCTACTAATTTCAGCTTCTTAAAATTTAAGATATGAGGGCTGGCTCAAACACTTTGAACATTTGGCCTTTCAGTCAAAAACATAGCAAAGAATCATCTCCCTGTTTAATTAGAGGCATAATATCCATCAATCCATTTGCTTATTGTCCACGATAAATTAATCTTTTAGCCATTTAATGTAATTCACAAGGACATGAGTATAAAAGAATTCCCTGAAACCAGCAACAAGTTGAGTGATTACACTCCTGAAATAACACATATATGTGTCAAATGTGACCTAAAAAGTAAATAGACCATGCAGGCAGATATAACTTACAAGCCGATCGTGTGAACAAACATTAAAAAACCCATCCAAAACTGTTCTAAATTTAAACAAAATGAACTGAAATTGAGAAATGTCTTTTGCTTTTTCACCTGGTACCTGGTACGTGCTTCCACCACAAAAGCCTTGCTAATAACAAGACAGATATTTTAAAGCTAAAATTTCTATAAATCATAGAGTGTACAAACAGATCCTCTATAATTTTGAAATAGTGTGAAATAGTTTTGAATATAGTGTGAAACTCTAATTTCATTTTGTAATGGACATACAGTAGAGAATGGATTTTCCTTATGAACATTCATAAATGTCCCCTTTTGTCCAAAATATTAAGTAACACAAAATTTATCACACAGCAAAAATCATTTTTACTGGTAGTTTTTCAACTGAAGGTAACGCCATTGCCTGACAAAGATGCAGAAAATCATTAAGCCTACAAACAGAAAAGGCCTCTACTAAAGAAATTACATGAGCAGTCCTATGGGATCATACTACAGAACACAGGAGAATATGGCACAGGTTACAAAAGGTACTAATAAATGACGAAGAAGTAGACAGAAAAAGTTCAGCAGTAAAAACGTTTTTTTTGAGTTTACTAGCTGGTGTCATGGACAGACTGTAAAACAGAATTAGTGGAGGTGCAGAAACAGAGCTCCATCTCCTAAGGACAACATAAACGATGTGATTACTGGCAGGTGTTTGTTTATCTGTGGTACTGATTACCAGAGGCAGCGTTTGTACCATGTCTATCACCTGTGTTATTCATGTCCTGTTACGGGCAGGATCCACAGCCACCCCCTCTCTCCACTCCACCTGTGTAGTCACATCTTTTGTGAGCTTGTGTTTGCATCTCCAGCCATGCTGGCACCCCTCCTGGACTCGTAACAGGTACTTCTCCAAAGATGGACCTCCAAAAGCCTAAATTCTGACAAGACCTAAGTCAGTGCAAGTATTTAAATTCCTTAAGGACTTAAGCTTTGGTGCTGAAGCTGAGGCAATTGTTCCTTCCATCCCTTATCTCAGGGAAAAGAGGAGGGAAATGTATTTGGGACTATACCTGAGGTTCTGCTCTCGGACAGCTACACCTGGAAAGATTCTTCATGTGTCCACTAACCTACTCCAAATCCAAATCTCAGATCCACATTTAGCCTTCTCTGTGCAACAGCAGATGCTCTCAGTTTACCAGGGGATGCCTTTTATCCCTCAGAGAAGCACAGCTAAAGTAACTTCCTTGGGAAAAAAAAGGGCAGGAAAAGAATGAGACAAGAAGCTCTGGCATACAAATCATTTTGTTCACTTCTCTATATGCAATCCAGAGACTGCTATTCTCAGCACAGTGTGAAAAACATTCTCCTGAAAGAGAACACAAAGGGCTGTATCAGTTTTACTGGGAGATACTCATTTTTATTGCAGTAGGCTTTACTTGAGTAAGGACAGAGGGCTGGATCCTCGATGCCGCAGCGGCACAAACTGAGATGGGTTTTGGTGCCTGGATGAAATAGAGGCACAGCCAGGGACTGTGTTTAGAGGACAGCAATGCATTCAGCCTCCTGCCCTCCAAGCACAGCAGTGCCAGCCACTCCCAGCCTAGGGTGCTGCCTGATCCATGAGCAGCATTCCTCCCTCAACCAACCCGTCGTGTTCTCCGCTTGTATCACCCTAGCAAACATTTTGGTGGCAAGGATGTCAGGGCTTTGAGAGCCACAGTGCCACCATTTAGGTTTTCCCGTGTCCATTTACTGAAGTCACTCCATATTGTTGCTGACGGATTCATATTTGTAATGATAGAGGTTTTGCATTAACATCTAGCCCTCCACAAAGGGTTTATTACTGGAATGCCAATTCAACAATAGCTGTAATGACCCTATTTTATAAGGCACACATTTCAGGCACTTTTGCAAATGGTTTAAAAAAATGGAGCAGTTAAATTATGCTGCTAACATAATATGAATGTGTCATCACACCCTATCAAGCAATTTCATATCAAACAAGGATGTGATACGGAATTTTGCTGTTGTGATGCAAAAGAAGGAACTTGGGAAAAAAGTGCAGTATTAGAACAATGACACCCTTCTCCACCTTACACTTGGCAACCTGTAGTGTCTTTCAGTTATGAGACAGTCTAGGACAGCTGAAAGATAGAGCTGGGCTGACATCTTATTAGATTTTTATTTGGTTTGTAAATATTAAATGGAGGGTCTCAAATTCACCACGCGATTTCAACCAGAAAAACTGTGTGAAACAACAGATATCTCAGCCCTAACGAAGCTGTATTTTTAAACTGAGTCTTCAGGCCTTTCATCATCATATTTCTGCATGTGTTATACCACTAACGATGCAATACACAAAGAGGACAAAATGTCAGCCCTCGATGGAAATGAACTCCCCACCCTCCAACATTCAACAATCAGACCTTGCTTAATTTAAATGTGTTAGATCATCAGTCTATTATTCTTCCAGCTTTTTATAATGATTTCTAACACTGGCCAGACATTGTACACCTGGCTGGAAAATGTTTCTTTTTAAACAATGCAAGAACTAACCAATATGTAAACCCAATAATTAAATTACATTTAGCTGCTGGCCATTGTTATTCTGCACTCCTTTCCCACCCAGGGAGCTGTAGTGATCCGATTTAAACAGCAATCTAGCAGAACACTTTTCATTGCGCATGATTGTTGTGCAGAGTAAATTGGCTCACATCAGATTTGACTCTAATTTGGGTTTCAGAACAGTTAATTTGAACTTAAGCACTTATGGAAGGGCTGTTAACAAGAGGTGCCTGCACTGGAATTCTTCTCATTGCAGTGCTGTTATAATCCAGACCCTTACAGATGATATGTATGTGCTTTCTGGCACTCCACTTGCAATGTTATGCATGTCAGAAAACAACTCATCAGATATTTAACAATGTCAAAGGAAAATAACACAGATGTACACAATAGATTCTTGCCATATGAACGGCTAACAGAAGTAAATCCGTTTCTTTTCAAAGACACAGCTACCTTGTGACTCAATCATCCCAGGATTAAATCTACCTTAGTCCTTTATTGTGGTGTTTTAGCAAAGCAAGTAGGGTCAAGCTCTGCTCATTCATAAGTTACCAAGAGATCCATGGAAATACCTAAGGGCTGAATTTTATCATCATTAGCCATTACATTCATAGCACTAATGTCTTAAATCTTAATATTCTGGCTCATTAGCTTAGGTAAAAGACTATTAATATAAAAGGTATATTTTAGCCAATCAACAGAATTTATAAAGGCTTTTGTTTTGTTCTATAACATTGTCTCTCTTGCAGTACTAGTGGTTAGTACAGATATTAGATCATAATAGCTTTCTAATTAATAATGAAAATATGATTTAAAAATATAAATATAAGCTCTACTATCACTTTGGCTCAGACAGAGCTTAACTTAATTCTACCCTATCATAAATCAAGTGTGTTACTCCTATCCACACCTAACTGGTTGATGAACTTTTTTTTCCCTAGCAGAAGTACAATATATTTAGGCTGAAGAGAATCTGGGTTTTTGGTTTGGATTTGCCTATTTACCAGCATACCTCAAGAAACACATAATTCTAGGATAGGCTCAGAAATTGGTCTTTTAAGTGACAATTCTGCCTACAGAAAACAAAATTAAAAATGTACAGAACATATCTTGACCACCAAGATAGTCCAGTGGGCAAAGGCAGACTCCTGATATTTTGGCATCTCATTAGAAGTCTCCTGCTATCTCTGGTGCCTAAATGCTATCACAAACAAGTGGCACAGCACAGCCTTAACCAGAAATCATGCAAACCCTGTCAGAAGGGAGAGTCCATTGTGACAAGTCTGGCTCTTTGATACACAGTAAACCAGAGTCAGGGCCTACACTCTAAACCCAAATGCAGATTCTGTATGGGTATACATAGAGAACACCACTGATTATGATGGGATTGAAAATCTGCAAACTCCCTTTCAAGAAGATTCCGATTACAAAGTCAAGCATCATTAGAGCATCAGTTGCTGCCTGGATCCGAGTGCTGTTGTGCAGCTTGGAGGGGGCTCTTTCCTGTTGCTCTGTTCAGAATAAAGAGACACAGTGTCCCAAGTCCAAAGTTGTACTTGAGTGAGTGGGTGGGTGTAGAAATGCATTTAACAAATACGTACTTAATTTTGTTTGAGTATTACCCTTTTGCATCCTGCATTGAATTATGAACTGTATTTTTAAGTTCAGATGTAATTAAAATAATTAACAATAGCAATACCAACTATTTATTATACAATTACAATACGTTCCACACTGTTCTTCATGTGTACTTGTTCATTTCCTCCAGACATAAGTAATGTGTAGACAGATACATTGTTTATTTACGACCCCAGTGACAGTAAATGTGGCATATGTGCCTACAATGTTTGACAGATAAAATGAGTTATTTACAGAAGCTGGGTTTATTATGTATGAATACTGAAACAGTGATAGTATTTGGAAACTTCTCCATTTATTTTCCCAAGAGCTTGCTTCAGTGGAAATTGTGTTTTGAAGTGCTACATAAGAGGATAGCACAAATAGTCCAGTCCACTCTGTAATGCAGTCATCATTGGTATGTGCTAATTTCAGAATGGCCCTTTCTGAATTTATTTTTACAGGTCTTGATTCAACCACTACTGAACTCAATGACAAGTTCTCTATATGCAACTGTGGGTTTGGAATTCAGTCCTTATAAATAATACCTCTGCAGAAGAGTAGGTTCATTTCTGGATCTCACTGTTTGGCATAATACGGAGAAGGTATAGATGTATGAGAGGAGGGAAATGGAGAAGACTTTTTTATCTATTAGCCTTATGTATGAGAGGAGGGAATATGCAGAACACTTTTGATCTATTAAACTTAATTCTAAAGGGCTAAAAGTTGTTTCCAAAAATTGCTTCCATGAAGCCAAAAATAAAAATTACACTGACTTTGGCAGGAAAAGAAACAGATCCTCGTGGAGAAAATGCACTGATTTTTCCTTTTTGGTAAAACTAATAAGCTTAGACACCAGATTTTGAAATAATTACTTACACCTCTTTTACTTGTGCAAGACTGATGCGTAGTGGGAAAATTTTTCTCCTTTTCCCCCAGCAGTCTCCTTTACTCCATTTTCTACCCTTAGTTTTGGAATGGCTCAGAGCACTCTCACAAAACGCTGCAGCCAATGCCAGCAGCAGTGAGCGCTGCCCTGGCTCTAAACCTGCTGCTGCCAAGTGCTGCTTGTTGTGCAAGTGCGTTATGCAAGATGCTGCGACTCGCAGAGCCCGGCGCCCAAGGTAATCCCTGCGGAGCCTTGCGTAACAGCCACATGCAAAATGACACTGGTGGCTTTTCATTGTTTCTGGATGTGGCTTGTTTTCTTTTTTCTTGTCGTTGTAGGCTGGTGTTTTGTCTTCTCAAATGAATTCTGCAATTTACTGGGTTTTTTCCCAAAATCTCAGCAGAGCTGTGTGTACACTTTGTTTCGTTTTCAAGTACCTTTATACACATCCTATATGGCACATATTTTTATATACACAAACTCCTGCCACAGCTATCCAGGCCTCAAAACTTTTGGAACCCTTTCAAGGAATATTTGTGCTGTCTATTGTGGGCAGACCTGAGTTATCTCAGTCTGTGTTTCAGGCTGGAAAAAATAAAGCATAAGTCTGAGCTGAGGCTCTCAGCACAGTTTATTAGCTCAGACACAAAACTGTGGTAAATGCAGTCCTGTGGCTTTTTTTTCCCCCTTCCTCAGAGCAGAGAGAAAGCAATCATTCATGAAGGAAAACTGTTCCAAAATATCTGCTATATTCTTTGCCCAATGTGACACTCAATCCAAGGTGAGACTTTGCTGCAAGGATGTAGGATTACAATAATCCATATGCAAAGTCCAGCCATCACCACTGTAAAAATACACGAAAAATGGTGGGAGAACACATTTGAATACCTTCTTTTATACACATAAATACAGAAGCTTTGGCTTGACACCTCATACACATGTATTAAAATCACCTCAAGGTTTAAGAGCAGCTTGTTCACTCAAAGCTTCCTAACAGAAGATACTGGATTGCTTCTCAGGTACAAAGCACTCAAAATGTTCAGACTTTTCTATGACAACAGAGTACATGTTGTGCTGCTGTCACAACACCCCAGCTATTTGCAATCTGCATCTGATGGTACATAACAGGGAAACAGGGGAAACAGTAAGTCCCAAGAGTCATGGGACATCAACATTTTGGGCTAAGTGGATCTTGCCTTGTTTGGAAAGGGACTAAGTAGGAAAGTAGTTGTGGGAACAAGGAAGAATTTAAGAAATAACTGTACAATCCCACTCAGCAAGAGACAGACAATCAGTGCCAGTAAATTTAAGCATTGAACAGAACAGAGAACATTCAGCTGAAAACTGGTTCCCTTGGGTCTAATTTTTGGTGGAAGGACCAGAAATGACAATTGTTAGGGCCTGTGATATTCGTCTATTCAGGGCCAAAACCAGAAACCAGATGCAGTGAAGATGACCATGTAGCTCCATGTCACAGGAGATGAGACAACAAAATCTGTAATTCCTTCCCACTTTCATCATGTGTGATCTATTGTGAAATCAGAGCACTGTACCAGGAAAAGCCTTTCCAGCCTCCGTATTCTAAGTGTGGATGTAGATCTAAGTGCTCACCTCACTGTGTACTGCTCACCTATAATTTTGGATTTGTACATATGCACACGCACAGAGAACACAAACTGGTGAAATCACTGTCAGAAAAATAATTCTCTATGAACTCCACAAAAGCTCAAGTTAATACAGTGTAGAGGACAATTTTTCTTCCAGTACCTTGAAGAAACAGGTGCCCACAATCACATCTCATCATGCAGTGCCCCGTGTTAACTAATAGGAAAACAAATGAAAATACAAGGCCTTTCCACAGGATCCCAAGTAAACTTGGCTTCCTTAAAGGACAATCCTTACAGTGGTTTATCTGGGAACAGTACTTCCTATGTATTTAACACAAACAGCCTTTTCTTCAGCATAAGAGCTGCTTGTCTTATTTCAGCTATATGCTCTTGAACAAACATATTTATTGTGGCTAATAAAGGGGAAATCCCTCTCTCTGTTCATGCCTCTGTTCCCTTCTGTCCTTCAGTGACCTGCCATCTGCCTCGCCCTCGAAACTAAAATGACTGGAGCAGACAAGAACACAAGAGAATTGTTCTGAGCACCCACTTCTGAAACCCCATCCAAGATTTTTTATGGAAAATCTTCCATGCTCAGCTGTAAAGATCCATTCCCTTTGAAGGTGCTTAGTTATGGAAGCTGCCTCTAGCACTTACAGAAGCTTTCCCTTCTCAAGGAGCTGGAGAGTGCAGCCCATGGTGAGGAGAAGGCAGGGTCTTCTCCATTCCTGTCACCTGCTGATAAAGGTGTTTATGGTCCTTACAGGGAAGCTGTAGAAGTCAGGTGCCCTTTCTCTACTGCTAGGACAGGTAATTTACCCCAGGTCACTCACTGCCTGTCCCAGGGCCAGAGAAGGAAGCTGCATCTCCACTAGTAAGAAGTGCAGCATGGCAGAAGTCAATCTGCAGAGAGAGTCGGTGCCAAGAAGCCAGAGAAGACAGGGTGCATGTCTTGAGGGAAAGGAGGAGAGGGAAGGGGCTTTGTGGCTGTGTGACATCTCCTGAGCACCAGGGAGCATCTGGAGCATGTTATTGGCATCCCTGCAGAACTTCTTTTCCTTTCAACCAAAAGAACTTCAGTTCACATATTCAGAGACCACTCCTCAATGAACAAAAAACCAGCAACTGGAGAAGCTCAGATTTGTTTCCAAAGTGTGCTCCTCAGAAAAACTAAAATGCTAACAGAAAGGCAGAATTTTTTCTTTCTAGCACCTGGCTCTTGCAATCAAGCAAAGTCAATCGTAATATGATATTCCTGATTTAGTTAAATCATTTGGCATCTGAAATCTAGTTGCTTATCTGAAGTCTTCATTATAGCTAAAACACTGGCTCTGAAAAAGGGGGATGAAAATTGTAAGTAAACAGGCCATCTCACGCAAAATCTGATACTTGGGACAAGGTACTTACAGCATGTAGAATTCTAATAAATGCAGAAAAAAACCCATTATTATCAAAATAAATCAAATATATTCAATATATCAAAGTATATTAAAAAATGTAGCAAACAATTTTCTTGATGAAATGCAGGTGCAGTTACATCTTAATAAAATGTGTTTACGAAAACAGCATTTGCAAATTTTAATTTTTCTTCTCCTCTGAAGAGCAATAATTCTCTACATCCTACTCCTGCCTTCAGTCCTAAATAAGTCTTATGCAAACTGATCATTTATGGCCCAATTTTGCTTCTTCTAATCAAAATCGGAAAGCCCTAGTCCTCATATGGAATTGCTGGCATTACCCACAGCAGTACCATCACAAAAGGGCAGGACAGGTCTAGCCTGGCTGTATTTCACCATCACCTCGACACCCCACAGAGAAGGATCTGCTTCTCGGTCTGGTTTATTTTGTTTAGCTTCAGCACAGTGAATTGGGTATTTTATGTGTCAAGGAACTGGCAAGAACCAGTTTATCACTGCATGGAAGGGAAAAAGCAATAGCACTCGTATGTAAAATTTAGTGGGATTTAAATGTACTTCTTTGTATTCAGTATGCAGAAACTTGCTGAATACAGCCCTGCCTCCATTCCACTCTGCCCAGTCACTTTCTTTCTGCTAGTGGAAGAAATAATTTATGACAGTGAAAAAATGTCACCCACTGGCACAGGCAGTGCATATCCCCTTATTGGCTACTGTCACTCCACAGACCTCAGGAAACTTTAATGTCAGGTTTTGCTCTCAGAAATACTGGCAAAGCTCGAAATCCCTGATTTCCGAACTTTGGATCTGCAAACCATTTGTGGTCCGTGACACCACAGTGCGTGGTGCTCGCCATAAACCCATGTTAAATGGTGACCTCCGTGATCACGGGATTGTGGAGCAAATGATGTGGTTGCTAGGATAATTGTTTTGAATAAAAAGTACCCTTCTTAGTATTTCCCTAGCTAAATTTGTGCCATATTTCATGTCAATGTGTAATTGCATGTGTTGGCGGGAAGGAAAGATGTTACAATCTCTCTTTATTCCAATGCAAAATAAACTGTGAAGATTTTCTTCACAAGGAAGCCGCTTAAGAAAGCTACTCCTGGATGCAAAGAGAGGTTCAAAATTAACCATGTTCAAGTGTAAGTAGCATATGCTAGTACAAATTATATTTTTGGGGGAAGTTTCTAGTTTCTGTTGACATGAAAATCATATTTCTTGACATCAAAAAGGATTAAACAGAGTTAAGGTTACTGACCAGGATGTGAAGCCTTCATCAGAGTGAACTCTGATAAGAAAATCCAAATCCTGACTCCCCCAAACCACCTGAGGATCCTTATGATCTTCTAAGTTTACAAAATATATACTAGTGTTTTAACATATTTAAGAATTATCTCAATGTTTATATTTAAAATACTGGCAAATGTAAATGGATGCCTGGGTATTTACAAACAGCAGAAGTAACTGCCAGCTTGTCTTGTGGATTTAAGCATCACAGCTTGCAGTTCAGTGAAATACAGCCCAAAGAGTTTACACATCTGGGGGACATAACAAAGGGAAATTATTCTCAGGACATGTGCAAGGGGAAGCAGCATGTACCAACTGAAATATGTTTAGACTGGCAGTATTAATTGGCAGTATTAATGGGGATTGAGGCTTAGACCTATGATCGCTGACTTCTCTCAGAGATCGTTGCAAATCCAAGCAAAAACAGGCTCATTAGCCTGGAAAATGAATGAATCTGTACTTATCTTTCCTCTTTCTCCCTCAGCTCCCCAAAACCTTTTCTTTAAGCTCGATGTTACAGGACAAATAGCTACTTGAGCAGCACCCATAGAAAAAAAGGAAAATCACTACCTACCTTTTTTAACTTTCCTGTACTGGTCGTACACAAAATCATCCCCACTAATGGGATCGTGGGCATCAAACCTAAAATGCAACTCAAAGAAGCCTTTTGGAGGTGGTTTCTATAGGCTCTTTTGTCATGAAAAAGAACAGTCATTCCCTCTCCAGGAAGAGAAATGGATACTCTGTGGGCCAACCATGGCCTCTTACCATCAGTTAGGAGTTTGGTACCTATAATGATACAATAGGTTTCTCTACCTGCCTTGTGTGAATTAATGTAATAGTATAAATACTGATTGTTCCATTTACATACTTCCCTAAATTTATGCTATTGTGGCTGCTCTTAAGACTCAGTATGAGAGAACGGAAAACAAACTTTGCAATGACCCAGCAGGAAGAGAAAGGCAGAAGTGAATTGCTCTACTCACAACAGGAGACCTGGTTGTTGGTATTTGCTACATCACACTGACTTTCAAAGGAGAGATTTTAAAACTTCCTTTGGCCTGAGATGAAACTCTTAGAATTTCTAAACTGTTTTTCTCTCGCTTTATTATATGAGGGAACAATCCAATGTCTCCTTTAAAATGGGAAACGCTATCTCTCTGCCATAACAAAAGCCTGGTTTAGATTGGTTTATTGCCCAATTTTTAAATGCACATTGCCACAGCATTTCAGAGGAGTGTATTTACATTTACCTTTCTAAAACACACAGTATATTATGTTGCAATTAAAACCCCACAAACTCAATCTGATATTTCTTCACTAATTTATTCCCAAGCCAATATGTATTTTAATGTTCCAAACTGTTGCTAATTAACACATGGAAATATTTTAACATGGGTTTTGATTAATTCCGTTTAACAGTCTAACCAGTGCTAAAGCATATGTGGTGTGTCATTTCTTTCTTTTGAGGAAGGCATTGGCATTAAATCTTTCAATCTTCCTGAGCACCAAATGCTAATTTCAGGAAGATTAAATAACAGACTGCAGCTACAGTTTCCTTTCTTTACTTCCCAGAAGGTGAAATGAACATATTTATGTGGGAGGAATTTCTTTACTGCTCAAGCCAAAATACAGAAATTAGATTTTTTCCCCAACATTGCTAATACACCAGCAACCGCCTGCCAACTAAATAACTTTAACCTATATCTGCAGTTCATGGAGCATCGCCAAGTTATATGTTCAACTTTCTTTCACTGTGGTTTTTTTTATTAAAGTATTCCCATATGATGTTTTCACTTGCAGCTCCTAAATGCTTTTCCATGCTTGAATCAGAGACTACAGCTTATAGTGGGGTGGCTCTGGCCAGAACACCAGAAATACTCATATAGGACCTCCTCTGATTTTCACATTTTGAAGGTATGTTATAAAAATGATTCATGTTGTGTTGCTGCAATGGTTTAAAATCTGAGTGTAACTCTGCACGTCAACAAACTAAAGCACAGAAAACACCCTGAGGTGTGCATGTGAGCAAGCACCTCACACCTGTGAGAATGCAGGAGACAGAGCAGGAGAGGCTGCCTGGGACCAGGGATCAGTGGCCTGAGTATCGATCCAGCTTTTCATGAGATGGAGTCTGACCAGCTTAAGAGCAGTTAAGCACTTCTTTTCTTGTGACCTCCATCAGAAAGGTGACCACACCTAAGTACTGCAGTTCCTCTTTCCCACATGGTGAGTCCAGTTTGGCTGTGCTCACACCCACACTCCGCTCTGTGGTCAGCATGTTCCTACTGAAAGCCAAACCAGAATGCACTCTACATTCACATCACACCTACATCTCCTTCACGTCCTCCTCACCTCTGTTGTCTAAGGAAACTTTTCTTCTGATTATTTTCCTAGGTCTTATTTTACTTGTTGCAATATTCTCTGTAAATCTTCACTCAGCTTCTAATATATGGTGCTGTCCCTCCTCCTTTGCCTTTCCCTTGCTGTATTTCTGTCTCAACTGCTCATGTAACATCTCAAGTGTTTTACGTTTGATTTCCTACTCTGTCTACAATACCCAATCACATTCTGCACCACTCAGCTGTCCAGATTCCTGGCATTTGCAAGAGAGCATTCCAGTTGTTCCTTACTGATCTACACCTACCAGATACAACAGTCTTATTTTCTACTTGACTACTGTTTTCATCGGGATTAAAAACTTTCTTCTCCAAGCCTGCATTTATACTGATTTTCTTTATGCTTCTTTTTACACATTTAACAGGTGTGTGTTGGATGCAGTGTTTTCATCATATTCACCAAATGAGTGGCACCGGGAGAAAGCAAATTATAGTTTCTAGGGAGAGTCCCTGCTCTTGTTCAAGAAGAAGAGGCTGTCCTGAGAAGCCCCAGGTACAGCCCCAGTGATGATTCACAACAGCTGTCACTGCCCATGAAGAAATGTGTGCACTCTCTCCTGCCTGCACTTGAAAAAACGTGTAACTTCTGTGTTCTCAGACTATTTAAAACCTTAGTTTCTCTATAAGAGTACGGGTTGTGAAAAAAAAATTTCTGAAAGTTGTGACAGGAATGAGCAGTGAATACGTAGGTAGGTTTTTTCAGACTAGCTGTGTGTTACTTTAGAAGTTGCATCAGATAAAATAAAATTTAACACAGCTGAAGGTAAAGTATACAAATGGCCATTCATTGTAGTACAGAAGGCCAAATGCTGATACCTGAATATCTGCCCATCCTGTTCTCAGAAAGAAGAGTGCATGCTGTTCACTCGAGGGCTGATCACAGCCCAGAGTGAAAACACATCGTGAAACATTCAAACACATTAAAATGGCATTTTCCCATCTTTTCTTACACAAGCATTGTTCATTTCACTGTTCAGAGAGAATATTTTTATTAAAGCGTGTTATGCTCCAGGAAAGTATTACAAAATAGTGCAAAGGCTTCAATTCGTTCCCCCTGCTAGGCTGGTCCTAAAAGAATGCCCTTGTTAGCTGACAACTGAGCAGACTACCAAGATCCAAGAACATCCTTCCTTATGCATTTGCAGGCCAGGTGAACAGATACAAGGTGCTGAAAAATGAACTCTACCAACTCCTGGTTATTATTCAAAAAGTACATTAACAGTCAACATTAAGATAACACAAGACTTAATGCTGGTCTTACACAGCTTGTGATATTTTCCTTAAAAAAAGTGACTCTTCCATAGTCATACACCAAATTTATTGTCAAAGTTATGAATATAACACCCTACAGTCCCCCTGCAGCCTTTGAATGATGCCTTCACATCTTTGCTCAAGCCAAACAAATTCTTCTACTGCTCTCCCCAAAGCCTTTCAGGTCATTTTACTTTGTGACATTTCATAAGACACCAAATGAGACAAGCAATTACTCTGGCACTGGGAATTTCAAAAACGTTTGAAAACAAAATAAATCAGTCTTCAAGACACCACAGATCTGACTCTTCACAGAGTTAACTCTAACTTCACTCAGACTTTTTTTCTCTCCTCACAGCAAGTCAAAATTAGGAGTAGCTTACAAAACAAAAACCCACTAACGAATGCACAATAGGAAAGAAGCAACCTAACCCCTCTTTCCCCAAACCAAACACACATGGTCATTTCTTTCAGTCACACTTATTTAAGCCACTCTAAGTGCCCTGTTCTGAAATGCAAATTTCCCACTGGTCACAGTGGTTCAAAATCAGGCCCTAAATATGCTTATTTATGTTTGATTTAAAATAGACAAGCTGTCCTCCTGCTATCCCTGCAAAACAGCTTTGCTAGCCATTGTCCAGGCCATTGGACAGTAGCCTTCAAAAGGCCACAAGAAGAGGTCTTCAGTCGAGTGGTGTCATATGGTCTTCATTTAGAAGTATCATAAGAACATTACTTCTCACAGTATTTACAAATTAAAAACATATGGCTGTAACCTCTAATACTGCAAGAAATACTGCTCTTTGGGTTTGTTTTTGGCCTCAGACTTTTGAAATATGAACCAAGCAAAGGGATTTCATCTTAATGCGTGATTCAGTCCATTCTTCTTCCAAGCTCAAAGTCTGGGGGACAGCTGAAGCTGGCATTTGAAAAAAGTGAATTGCCCAGAACTACGGTAATGTACTGCAGTTGGCAACTAGTGTAGCATGCATATCAAAAAGGGGTGGGGCTGGTTAAAGGCATCTACTTTCTATTTAATTAAAAAAAAAAAAAGGTATTATGCTGGCTTTGGTTCCTACAAAGACTTTTATAAGTCATATATAAGCCTCTTGCATTTACTATTTAGGTTCAATCAATATGGTTATCTACCTGTCAATTTTTCTTGCTCTTTAATGCAGAAGGAGAACAGTCTTTTTTATAGCTAGCTCAGAAAGCACTAAGCAAATCAATACATGCAGCGATAACAGAATGATTTGAAACACGTAACAGAAGCTTATCACTTTGCAGTATACTGAACCCGTCAAAATATTTTCCTAGAAGTAAAGTGAAAATAGAAGTTCTCCATTTTTTATTCCTTAAGTGGGTGGTGACATAGATGTCGTAGGCCTTTTGGATTTGTTCCTAGCTTTGTATTTTTGGGAAAATTTCGTACATGAGGTTTTGCTTCTTTGCAGGAACATGAGGCCAATTCTGTAGTGAGATTTAAAAACTCTGCCTTGAGAATCAAAAATTAACTCAATTGGTCTCTATTCCCCATTCCTAAACATCTATTGGAAATCCATGCATTGTTCTGGGGAACTGGGCATAAGGTTTTCCAGGAATGAAGCTTCTGATGTTCCCACAGACCTTAAAACCCTCTGCTTTACTCAATGCTCTCAGTAATTTGTGCTTGAGCCCAATCTGAAAAGTACAGGCTTTCTTTCAGCTGTCACCTGCTGCGTTAGTCAATTTGAAATAATTTGTAAGCATCTGATTCCTAGAGGTTTAAATACACATAACATGTATCAAGATTCTGGATTTTAAAGCAGCAGAGAGAGGATCAGCTGTTATTGTGGTCTCTAACATCTACTTTTTTGAAGAAATGCATAGGATTTAACTATGCAGCTCTCTTCGAGTGGTAAGTAACAATCATCTGCCATCATAGGATTTAAGTAGGTGGAATTCTGCATAATACAAAAGCTCTGTGAAATATTCCAGGTTTGCCACAATTTATCAACTGCTAAATGCAAGCTCAAAATTAACATATACGCACGTGTATGTAAGTATGCATGTAAATACATACTAAAGAGACGAGAGTTAATAGGAAAGGAACAGGAAATAACATTTACAGCTTGAGGCTTTCTATCACTTTCTCTCCCAGTTTAAGCTCCAAGGCCATTGCTATCAACTCTATTCCATGAGATCTGGTGCATTTCTTTGTGTGCCCCAGGAACTCACACAATAGCCCTATGGCTCCCCAGTTCATAAAGATCTGCTCCACAGCTTCTGAACCTCAGGGGCTGCCAGGCCTGGGCACTACTGGTTACACTGGGTTTTGCTCAAGGCACAAAACTGTGAAACGTTTTACCTTCACCCTTAGAAAACAATACTGATGTGAAAAACAAAGCAAGAAGGTAAAAGAAATCAATAGGATCACAAAATCACAAGGAAAAACTTCCATGACATAACTAAAAGTCTACAGAGGCTCTGCTACTTCTATTTCTCTACCAGAAATGGCCACGCATGGTGCAGTCAGGTCTGAACGAGCTCTGAGTGGGTGAGCCCCACTGTGAGTCTGGAAGTCACAGAGCAGCACCCACTCAGAGGCAAGAATTAGTCCACAGGTGTATAAGAGCTGCTAACTCTACCTCCTGACCCAACCTGAGTCTGTGTGGACTTACTGTGAATCTCTGTGACCTCGGAAATCACTACCCCGCGATCCATCGCCCAGCAGAGACACGCCAGCAGCGAGGCATTAACAACGCTGTCTGCTGCAGAGGAGCTGAAAGATGGATGGGCATCTCTGATGGCAGAATTGGGCCCAGCAAATGAGCAAAGCTTCTTAGAGCAACACCTCAAGTGACACAAATTATGTTATAAAATTGATCACTTCCTTACACATGGCAGAATGCTTCCAGGGCACTCAACATCCTATTCCATTAAGCCATGATAAATGACACCATATTTCCACATCAGTCTGAGCACTTCTTTTAAATCTGCTTGTTCAAATATTTGGTTACTTATTCCCCTCTCTCTCCATAAGATAGCAAGAGCTGTCTTTTTCTTTTCCAACACTGTATGCCCTAATGGGTGCCATTATTGCAGGACCATCACCTAAGAATTTTATTTCTTTACAGAATTCCTCATCTTAAGAACAAGCAAAATTTTGAGAGAATCACTGAACACCTTTTGGTGTGCAATTTATCTGCATATACTCAGCAACTTGAAAAAATGGACCCAGATATACAGGAAAACCACAGAACAAGTCATGGAGAAATGCCCCAAAAAAGTAACTCTCCTACTGCTAGCTGGAAGAAGATCACCACCAGCACCTGGAACCATGTTAAGATGGAAACCTGTGGAGTAGGAGCAAAATTGTTTCGAGCAGATCACTACGGCTCGAAATGGCTTGGGAAGGTTCATAAATTGATAAGCACCACCAAAGGATCATAAGCCTCCACATCAATTGTATAAAGATTACAACAGAGCCACTCACTGCAGTCATTCTGAAAAGGTTATGGGTTTCACAGGTGTGCACTGTCAGTTCTGATTAAGCTTAAACTAAACCAGTTATCTATAATGTTGGATTGGAAGGAGTTTTATAGCTGAACGCAAGGTAAATCAAATTCAGGATACACATCTGTGGAAAAACACAGAGGGCCAAAGTTCACACTCCTGACACAGGCAAAAAAATCCAACCCTCCAAACTCAGAAAGAGATTTGCCTGTAAAAGATCCATCAGTCTGGCTATTGTCCTGTGTTCTGCCTCATAAAAGAAAGTTACTTTGTCACAGCTTTGGGTTTTCTTTCCCTCTTCAAATTATTATTCACTCTCAAACTGCAGACTGCTTTAAGATTATTATCTATGTTCATTTCTAAACTGGCTAGAGTTTAGCATTTATCTGAACATAAATGAAATTAATTATACACCTATACTTTTCACTAAACAGGATATAAACTAAAGTAGCAACAAATTCATAATGCAATTTTTCATCTTTGCAACTAGGAATCTTTCCAAAAACAACAGTTCCCATCAGAGGTTCCTAGAGCTGTGCAAGAAGAGTGTGGGTGAAATTCTGCACCCAAACAACACTGCTAACAACTCAATTGATTTCATAGTGCCACGATGTCACTCAAAAATAAAGAAATTAAATATGCATTCTTAATAGTTGATTCAAATTGCAAAAGGTACACTTTATTTCCAAAAATACTTTGCATTAATGCTGCACTCTAAAGTGCCTCTATTGACTCACAGCGTTAATAGATGGCAAGAGTGAAAAAAAGTATTTGCTTTTGCAACATCATTATTTCCTTTGCAAGCAATTATTTACTTGCCAAACAATGCTAGCGACAAATCGCAGCAGACTCTGAAGTCATCTACACCAGCAGATTTTAACCCAAGGTAAAAATAAACAGAAACATCTGTAAAGTAATCTTGCAGAAAGCTACGTTTATTAACAAATACATTTTCTAATAAAACACCATCTGCAAGCAACCCTCAGCTTCCACTTGATATAAATAGGCCTTTTACTGTTTTCAGATGCAGTTCCCAGAAAATTATTCCAAGCTCTACTGCAAAACACATCAGTCTTTGTTGCTGCCTGGAATGTTAATAAATAACATCAAGTTTTTAAATAGTCAAACAAATTATTGGCTTGAAACAATTATTCCAATATAAAAAGCTGACCTTTTGCAATAAAGTGGTTTAAGAATGCATTGCTCCTCATTCCTAGGACGAAAAAATACCAAGCAGGGAAATATTTTTGGACAAACAGCTATGAAAACCCCATCTTGCAATTCTGCTCATACGTACACTGTACACCTACCTTGCAAAGGTTACTGGTTTAGAGGAACTCAGACTAAGAAAAAATATACAGAGTATAAATAGTTCTATCTGTATCCTTATTATACATTTGTGCTTGGAATGGACATGAATATGAACCAACTAAAATGTTCCTCACAGGACTACTGTACTGACCAGCAATACAAAATTCAACAGCTTAAACTGTTGGTTGCAGAGACTGGGACTGAATCCCAGTATTAAGAGCTCTTCAAAATGCGTAAAAGCTTCAATGGGACACATCTTCATAACCATTATTCACAATTTAAGTCACATTAATTCTGATTTAAAAAAAAAAAAAAAAGGAATTTAGCAAACTCTGCAAATAAACTCCTTACTGGCAGGACTGTTTAGTACCACTGAAATTTGAACACTGCCATTTTTCCTCAGAGTTTAAAGCAGCAATCTGTCTATCAAACTACCTCCTAACTGAGAATTCAAGAGTGAAAATTGCAGATGAACTGAGATATTAGAGTTCCCTGTCCAGAATCAGTATAGCTGGTATACATATATTACACTCAACAGAGATCTAGCCTTTTAATATTAATCATAAACAAGAAATGTTAGTATTCTAAACTGTGCTTTAAAAACTGCATTAAATATTGCTACTGGGACCATCACAACAAACTGCCGAAAGAAGTCAAGCACATTCTAGAAGAAGGAATGTTTTACACTGTAATTCCAGGAAATGCAACTGCATATTCCCAGAGAAAGATACTCAGTGAATGCAATACTCAAGCAGTACTAGAGAGAAGATAACCACTTACTTCACTAACAGGAGGAATGTTGAGCTTTGGTACTTTGTTCTTCGAACTAGGTGTGTTCACTTTTCCTTCCAGCAGGGTTCCAAAGGACTGATTTCCATATCCACTCTCAATTTCTATTGGGGGTTTCAGTTCAGGTGAGTCATTAGGCACCTGGTCCTGACCGTCCATAGGCCTGACATAAGCTGTAGGCTTTTGCTGGACCATGCTGTTTTTACAGTGCAGTCCTGGTGGGAAATTCTGAGTCGAAAGACCATTGTTTGCAGTTAACAAAGAAGTGGAAGGAAGTGGAGATCCCGGACCATGGCCTACAAACTCAAGCTCTGTGGGTGACTTCGAATGACTGCTTTCTTTAAAAGTGTGTTCTCCAGGTGCTGATTTTGCATGAGTGTGCCTCCTTGAATGTGAAGATGCTGCCATAGGATTTGCTTCCTCAGTTCCCCCACTTTTATGCTGCTCACTCTGGCAATTATAGAGATCTTCATACCTGCCCTGTGACTGGTCATGAGAAGAGCTGTGCTTTGTCCGACTCTGCTGACCACTGGACTGGCTTGGCTGGGCCCCACTGGAGTTGTGACCACCACGTGACCAGTCTGTCCTCGACTTCCTGCTGCTCTGGTGGCTGTGTAGCAAAGTAGAATTAGATGACAATGAAGAAGGCGGAGGCATTGATGTTGATGAGTTGCCGCTGATCTGATGAGATGGGATCATCCTGTTTCTCGGTTCTGGGAAAAAGTTCTGTTCATTTTTGTCAATGGGTGTCTGTGGGACAGAATTCTTTGGGATTCCTACAAGGTGGCTCTGGTTGGAATGGTTGGTTAACAGATCCTTCATCTCATCATAATTTCCCAATGTGTTCTGGACACGGTTTGCAAGGGCGTCGCCTTTATTTGTC
>VZRQ01005219.1:1558145-1649457 GCA_013397975.1 Machaerirhynchus nigripectus | reverse complement strand
AAAAAAGACAAGAAAAGCGTGAGTAAACTCTTGATTTACAAGTTACTGCTCAGAATAGTTGTCTTAGAAGATGGCAAATGTTAGCTGTTTAATGGTGTCATGCTGACATTTAATTAAATTTCAATTACATTTTGCATATGTTATGTAAGAAAAATCTATCAATAACTGTGTTCAAAGAATCTCTTGAAACAGGCTTGCATCAGTAACACTTGACTACTGCTTCCCATTTTCTTAAATATGCTCTCAGAGAAGTGTTTAAATTGCATCAGTTATGGATGTTAGGCGCAAAGTAAGCTGGGTTTATGTCAGAGATGCTGGGCTTTTACATTTCATATCGTGCAAAACATGAACGTACAATTACTTGGCTACTGAGCATTTGAATTGAAATCACACAAGTTGATACAAGTATGTTATTGCTCTATCAGCCCCTTGACCCACAGTCATAAATAGAAGCTGGGTATTCTGCAATAGCACCAAACTCTTCACTCCAGTTTAACTTCAATTACTTTTCCACAGAAAGTACAGTTTGACCTGAAGTGTCTACCATCTGAATCCAGAGAAGAAAAAGCTGCTACCAAATGCTAAAAAGCTTCTACCAAAAGCTTCTACCAAACAAGTAGAAGATCATTCAAAAATATTTTCTCATAGAACATAAACAGACATGATTGCCACATTCTTAGGCATCGGGATTCTTCCGCTGTTTGCAGGCTGGTTGTATTTCTTAATCCGACTTTTCTTTGATTTCCAGTAATTATTGAATGAATACTGACTCATCTTTGTTTCACTGCTATTATACTTTTCCTTTTGAAGCATGAAGTTTCTTTTTCCTTTTCCCTTTCACTTGTAGAAACCTGGACAAATAAGCTGGAAGCTATAATTAATACACAGCTGATTTCCTCTCTCTTCCTGTTCTAACTCACCCCACAGAGATCCAAAACACCAGCCTTCCTACTGACCTTTCTGTCCCACTGAAATGACCAGCAGAGAACTAAAACATCTTATTCCCCGTGCTTGTGGCTTTACAAGACGACTCAGAGGATAAAAACAAAGCCAAACTACAGTTCCTGTTCAAGCAGATGGTTCACTTCTACAGTCTGGAATTAAATGACAAAGTTATGTCATGATACAGCCAACTCTACTTCTGTTTGGAAAGGTTTCTTCACTCAATAAAACAAGGAGTGACACAGCCCAATGGTGGCTTAACACCAGGCCATAAAGATGGGGAAATTAGCATTATGAGCTTGTGCTTGGTTAGAGAGTGTCACAAACCTCAGTAAGGGATCCTACTATGCCCAGATCCCATTTTCCTCAAGTATTAAGGAGAAGTTTGAGTGATGAAAAAAATTCATGCATGGATTTCTCCTGAAATATCTACTTATATTACCCACTGCTGATCTAGTCAGAGGATGAGAAGAGTACATGCCATAAAAAATGTTAAAAAAAGAAGATAATAAATGCAAATTTCCTTTTGCTCCTTCTCAGGGATTGTAACATATATTAACACTGCACTGAGGCAGTGATTTAAAAATTAACTGTTCAATGTTGTTCCCGTCTCTATACATTTTGCCAGTGCTCCTGACACAGTTAATAACCCCAGTTGTGGAGAACCACGAATCACTTTTATTCACTAAGTCCCCTAGGTTGGTCATTTTAGTGGCAAAAATTATATTCCAGCTAAGCCAAGAATAAGCTCTTTGTATATGAGCAGTCTCCTTCAAGTGAGTTGCACAATGAGCTGTTTGGGCAGCAGCCAAAACCAGGCTCTCTCTGTTCAACCCCCAAATTTAAAACAAGGAGATTCCATTGTGCTTAAGGGCCCAGCAGGAATTATGATTCGAAGTCTAAACACTTACATACTTGTTCTGTTTCCTCCTTGCCCAAACACTTTAACTCCTTATGGGATAGAACATGGGAAATAACAGTATCAAAAAAAGCCTGACCGCCAACCTCTACCTCTGTGGTTCAGCTGCACTTCCAGGGTGCATTTAGCTTACTTTCCAGAAAGCACAAGTTAAAAAAAACAAGATACTGACAACATATCATCACTGTAACACTTCAGCATCCCAGCACACTAAATACCTCATCTAGATCCTCACAGAGAAAATGTTTCAATTTGAAAGGAGGTATTTTCAATGATTTTATGTTGGAGGTACCTAATTCTCTCAACTTATTTTCTTTTACGTGTCACATGATGAGAAATATAACTTTGCTTCATATTAACTCTATTTTATGCCTAATGTTCACAACCTGGGGATAAAAGACATTGTATAAATGTTAAGTATCATCATGATTATTATTATTCATAGTCTTTTACTGGGAACATTAATAAAAATATATTTACTGAAAACCGTGGAGATTAAATTATTTTTAACAACCTTAGTGTATTTTAAGTACACTAAAACTCATATCCAATGGTTATTGAAGTCAGTGGAAGGATAATTACTCTTTTCAGTGGCCTTTGGACCAGACTACAAAGCAAAAAAATCCATTATGAATGGTAATTTGGCTTACACTTAAATAAAACTAGAGCACACACAACTAAGGTCAGACTTGGGCATCACAATCTGAATGAGCTCAAGCATGTAGTGCACTCTTCTATCTGCATTTAAGATATAAGGCATAACATTAATGTTTTTACTTTATTTCCATAACAAATTCAGGGCTCTCACGAGAAGCACAGAATTCTTGACAAGCCTGGATACCAGCAAGAGAAACACAAAATCCAGTCATAATTTCTGCTTGCTCTTTGTTACTTCCAGACTGGGGACAATTTCTACCTTCATATCCTGGATAATTGGCTGATTTCTTACAGAAAACCCTGTACATCTTATTTTTTGAACAGCATGCTGAATCACAATTCTATTGCTATCAAGGAAATGCAGCATTTTGAGTATTCCAAGGCATAAATTATAGGCCTGGTTTATGACTCATGGCTAGTAGCATTCCCCCTCATTCTAGGCTTCTGTTAATTTAGGAAATGCACGTCTTCCTGCATTTGCTTCTATTTCTTTCAAAAGCTCTCTGTAATAGAATCCAACTGGAAGACTAATTTGCTAGCTAGCTATTGCATTATAATTTTACAAAGAAAAGAACTAATGTGCTCAAACATATAGGCCCCACTTACAAGTGTTTTGTGAAAATTTGTGTGAAACTTGAGGTCTCATAATTCATTCACTTCCTTATGCCTCATAGTTAAACTAACCTCCACGGATTAGAAGCTGAGATCTTTTTTATGCTAAGCTTGAAAAGCATGGAGGGGCTTTACCTGAAAAAGATAAATGATTTAATGTTCACCAAAGGCTCTGTACTGGAAATGCTGCCCATTGGGTTCTCTTTCTCAAGCTGAACTCTTCTGAGGCAATTCCTTTGAAAAGTAACAAAAATGCTCCTACTGTTTTCTTTTAAAATACTCATCTCTGAAACTCTTAACTAATTCAAAACATTAAAAGATATCAACAAATCAGCAGTAAAATTACAGTTTCTCTCAGGAAAACTCCAACATTGCTTTTTCAAATATCTGTTGCTGTTACACTGCAGGCCGTTCTCTGATCCCTTCTGAAAAATCAAGCACGAGCAGGTTGCACCAGGGCTCGAAGGCAGGGTTCGACCTGCAACCCACTTGCATTAAAGAGCAACACAGCCCTTGTTGCCTGACCTTCCCAAAATAATGCTGGATGTCACCACTTTGTCAAAGGTGTTGTTTTCCCACATGAGACAGTGGAGCTTCAAAAGGAGATATTTATCTTTTAACAAGCATGGAAAAATGTATTTTATACACCCACAGAAATAAGTATCTCTTTTCATGTAAGTGCACAAATACATAAACTACAAAGAATCAATGTAGAAACACGCATTTGTCCAAAACTATAATGAACACCTACGTTTTATTTGACAGAGGGAAAGAAAGAGGCTGTAACAGCTAGGCTAGCTAGGCTAGAGCAGAGAAATGATAGATGAAGGCAGATAACTCCACACATCTCATGATACACAATGGCAGTAGGCTCCATGAGAAAATCTGAGCTCCTTTCTTTGTGCAACTTGTAGTATCCCCAACCTTAGTGCAATCTTAAAACAGCTGTCAGCTGTTCTTTAAAACTTCAAGAACAGCAGTGGTGGTATTCCCCACCCTGACAGTCCTTGCTCTGGATACTGCTGAAGCGAATGAGGAAGGAATGATAAACAAGTAAGGACACTAGGTCTGTGAATAAAAGAGAGAAAAAGATATTTCTGATTTCCTGAGACCTGCTATTCCCAACCTTCTCTTTGTCCCTGTAGTCCCCATGTTGGCTCACACACCCAGATCTTTCAGAAATGTACCAGCTGTACCATGAGCTGATGCTCATTAGCAGAGGCAGCCCAGGGAGGATGTGGACCTTGTGCCCATCACAGGCCACAGCACTTTGCTGGGCAGTGTTTTATCCCACTCTGCTCCCACTGAGCGGGACCAGAAGAGAAGTGCAGCTTCTTGTGTGCGCAAGGCCTCGAGTCTCGTGAACGCAGAAACATCTGTTCATCTCAAAATAGAGAAGAAATTCAAACTGCACGTGCAGGATATTTGTTGTCACGTCAGGATCTCTTCATTTTGTTTTAGAATAAATGCAAACAAAACCCTGAATTTAGTTCTGCACTTCCTTAAGAATACAAATCACTACATATCCACTAAGAGATAGATTCAGCTTTTATTACTGTGCCTAGGAGACTATACTGTGGCTGGGTCTTAGCAATACAGAACTTAAAAAGGAAATAGTGGTCTATCCCTTTATCCCGTTTTTCCTCATAGTGTAAAGTGCAGGCAAGACCTAGCTTTCCTATTCAGTTTTGCTTCTACCTGTTTTTTTCAAATTTAAGAGAGATTTAACTACTAACTGTTTAACTATTTTTGCTTGCAATTTCCTCTCATTTTTTTTTCTTTCACAATTGATAACTACAATGCTTTTTTATGGAGGTCATGTATTATGCTTTTCTCAGTCACACAAAGTTGACAAACTTCTTTGCCAAACAGATGAAAAGCAATTTAAAAAAAATTTCCCAGAAAGACCACCAGGATAACTTTTGCTTTTTAGTTGTTCAGTTTTTGAAAAAAAAACAAAACAAACCAACATATGCTCTGTGTACACTTGGTGCAAATACATACACACTAAACAGATCTAAAATCAGATACTGTCATTCTTATTATACAGTAGATATTGGTGGTGTATGATTTTAGTTCTCGACACAAGATTTTGCAGCGCTTTGCATACTGGTCTACCTCCTGAAATCCAAATGACCACTTGCATTCTTGCATAATGGAATTATCCATACAATATTTACAATATTGAGTACCTACATGGACTGGTAATGTTCCGTAGGATTCATTCAGCATGGTATCAATCACTTACCAAGTATCTGTCATGGGTAAGGGATCTCTCTGCCTTGGGTAAGGAAGGAATCCTTACCCCTGAGAGGCATCCCTGCTCAAGCAGAGGGTCACCTGAGGTGCAGTGCAGCTGCACCTCAGGGAGAGACCAAATTGGGCCCCTCCTGGTGGCAGTATTTACAGGGTAAAGTAGTTGGCTGCTAATCCATAGAATAGACAAGGTAGAGGTATTCACCTCAGCTCTGATATCTTGTTCTGTACTTTGGTTATCTTCTATTTTTGGGTTTCAAAACCACCTTTTGAAGTATTTGTCAAGATACCTTCACTCCCTTGAACATGAGCCAGGGGCTTTCCAGCTGGCAAGTTCACACCAAGGAAGAAAAGGGCCTGTTGCTCCTCAGCCAGCCTGAACCAAAGTACAGCCTGGAGTCAAGTGCATCCATCACACTTTTGTGGTCTATAATTATTAGACACCATTTGATAATAATGATAATAGACAGTCTTTTCTCCTCCTTTTCGGGTGATTTTCAAAGAGCCCTCATCCTCCCTTACAGCTGCTAACAACGTAAAATGGAAAGATGAAGTGGTGGCCTTTCAATGGATGTCACTGATTGGGAGGAGAAAGAGATATGGAAATTTACATTCTGATTAATTCTTTAGGGAATGTCTTACTGAAAATCAAAGCAGCAGAAATCCTTAAGGGGGACATCCCTTGGTGATGAAAATCTCAGGCAGCAAAGCTCCTCGGAGAGAACAGGACTTGTAACAAAAGGGTATGAAAAAACTTGCATACCCTTGTTATGCTCCCCAAAGATTCAGTCCCCCAAAAGACTTCTTTGGATGGTTATGATTGCACAAGAAGGATTACGGACTCATTATTTATAGAGAAGACACTGGTTTTAACAACTCAGATATATTTTCTTCTTGAAAATGAAAGAACTTAGCACTGGCTTTATAGGTACAAACCCACTTGTAGAAACACTAGCTGCACATACTTCTACTGCAGGACTCTGCTCTGTGTTTAGTGGACGACATCTTGAACTGGACTGTAACCAAAATTCCTTATTCTGCCAATCTAACCTGGGCAGCACATTCAGTTCACTCTGCTGCCATATGCTGATTTGGATAATCAGTGTATTCAAAAGTGTAAGTACAAGGCAGATGCAATACTTCCATTTCTTAGAGGTGATGAGAAGCTTTACTTGTGTTTGTATAAGACATTCTGAAAATGCAGAACATAACAATGCAATTTACCTTATAGGGTTCCCCAAAGAGGTTAAAACCTGAAGCAAAGAGATCTTCATCTTGCTGGACTTCCTGGTTTCTTCTCTCCCATTCCTTCCGCTTAAGTGCACTCCGGTCTTGCTCATAGTGACTGGAGAAAGATAAAAATGACAACACATTACTTTCCCCATGATTTTGTTACACGTTCATTACTATCAGTAATAGCAACCAAACATCAGAAATAATGCAACTCCCGAGGACAATTCAGAAAGAAACAGCCGCCGAATAATTTTCCCAAATTTAAATATGGAATCATAAAACTACACAAAATTGGGCAGTAGGACATGCCCGATGGAAAGTGTTTCAATGAAACAATGAAAATACTGTTTACAAATTAACAGAGCATTATGCAGAAGAATAAAATACATTTTGACATCCTTGTACTAACAGTCTGTAAACACGTGTGCACCTGCACACAAACGCACACATGTGTGCCCCCAAACCATGTGTCTGTGCAGGGAAAGCAAACGTGAAGGCAAGGAAGCACAGCAACATCTATAAATCCATTACACTAAACATCCATCCCAAGGCTCCAGTTCAGCCTCGTGTGATTTAGACCACCTACTTCTGTCCCACTTCTTGTTAAAATTTATGTACGGCTTCATTGTAGGTGTCAAGGAGGGGTTAAGAAGTGCTTTTGTACCAGCAGGCTGCTGGAAGATATTTTAGGATGGTTGATTCCAGTATCAGATAATTCTACACACAAACACAGAAAAGGATCTAGCACCTTGGTGCAGCAATGGTGAGTGGCACTTATCTGTGTGTCAGCTTACTTTGTGCACCTGCCAGACCTAGATGACAGGCTGAGAGACCACATTCACTTCTCCCCTGAATAGCACTGAAGTACTTTGGTCTCTTGGCTCTGCAAACTACCTCCTGCTCCTCTGAAGGAAGAGATATAATTAAAACCCTGAAGGAGAGGGAAAAATAGCAAAGAAAAGAGGAAAGGAAAAGATGCATACTTCAACTTGCACTGACAACCTCTCATGTGACAAGCATTAAGGGACACTTCTGTGCTTTCAACCTGCATTTGATTTGTTATGAGGCTTTTGGCTCTGCTTTGTGTCAGTTAATTAGCTCCCGAATTCCAGATGACAATTTGAATAGCAGATTCGGTGCCTGCCCTGATGTTATCTGCAGTAAGCACTGTCTCCCTGATAGATCCTGGCCCTATATGCATACATCCACACACGGCCTGTATGTACAGATGCTTACATACAAACACACACATTACAGCTGTAACAAAGGACAGTTAATTCTCCTATCTCTGGCGAGAATGAATTAAATCTCCATAGAGCTCCACTGCACTTGGAAGATAACCAAATATCTACAACTTTTGCCTTTTTAGCTCAGCGTGATGTTGTATTGAAAGCTTCACACCGAGAGATATAATGAGGAATGAACTGCACAGTGATGAGGCTTTAACAGTGTATAAAGTCACTGATTTCTGAGTGAAACCACAATTACTAATTTGAAGCACCAGCTAATTAAAACCACAGCTATGTATTTAGCCTCTTGTTATACCTACTGCAGTTTATAATTATAAGGACCTCTTTATCTACTCAATTAAAGTTCTTATGATTCAGGCAGGTTGTGTTTGAACCTGCAAGCCCTGTGGAGAGCACAGGAAAGCGTATGTCTGTTGCCTGATGACTGCATGTAGCCTTACACTTATACACTGGTTTTTGTACAGGCAAGGAAAGAAAAAACAAAAAAGACATGCCACAATGAGATTTCTAAATAAAAAATATGAATTAATAATTGGTTTAAGCAATTCAAGACCACTCAGACTTGGATTCAATAGGGCTTGATTATGGCTTGTAAACTGAATGCAAAGCCACCTACATAGGCTGAGCTGAATGATTTCCATCTACATTTTCCTTCTACAAATCAGAAGGCTGAAAATATGCCATGTTTTGTTTTATTTAATTTACTTGTTTATAACACCTCCTGATGTACTGACATCACTAACACCAAGAGCAAGCCCCGGAACACTGTTATAATCAATGCTGCATTTTTGCAGAAGGCGTAGTACTGTTTGCTGGTCTCCTGAGGGAGAAGAGAAACTGTTCTAAGGACAGTCACTTTAACTATTCTACACATTGCTGACATAACACTGTAAATCACAAGCAACGTGTTCACTAAAAGGTGAAGGGGGGAATGAGTATCCCTTCCTTTCATATCCTAAATCAAGATTATAATCTACAGGTACGGGAATAAGAGAATGCAAGCTGTTTCCAAAAGTGGTACCCAAAGAAGAGGCCAAGGCTGATTCCATCTCTCCCCACAGCTTTGCTGGAGTCAGGGGCAGGGTTAACCCAGAAACCATCCAGCCCAGGAGCAGTAGTAACACATTCTATTTATCCCTCTCATGGGGGATCTTTCCAGAGATTTCTCTGGCAGTTTGACCCATAGACTGCTCAGCAAGATCAGGTCATGGTGAAGTTCTAAGCCCAGTCTCACGGATCTCGTCTAAGCAAGATTTTACATCCTGCATAAGTAGTCTTTGCTGTGGGAGCAGTCCCATCCCAGGACTGCCAGCATTCACTTCAGAAAGAATTATTCATGGAAGTTAGAGCTGCGTTTTACAGCTTCCCAAATGGCTTCCTTGGCCTGGGGTTTCAGGGTGAAATCCTGGGCACATTCAAATCAAACTGAATCTGGCCACTGAACATAGACAGTACAGCACACAACACACCTCACCCTTCACGTGAGGTTCCAGCAGTTTGTTATCTAAAAGCCAGCTCAGGTCACAAGCATGCAAAGTATTTAGGAAACCAAGTGGGGCATTATGCCATATCCTATCTGACAAAAAGCAGCAAAGACCCTAAGACTACTGAGATATGCTTTATGACACATTATAAAACCACAAATACAAAAATTATGAAAACAGCATTGGCATAATTCAAAGTGGCATAATCACTTTAAAAGACATTAACTTAAGCTAACACAGTGTTAATGTTAACATTAAAAGTTTGAAAATGCAGTATTTTCCAACACGACATAGTGAAGTATTTCTCTTTCATTATGTGTATGAAAGACTTTTATTTCAGGCACCCAAGAGGTGAGTGCAAAGGCACACCTCAAGCCCTAGACCACAGCAATGTTTACAGACTACAAATCTGTGAGAATCCATGTTAGAACACAAGCAAAACCCTAAGTAAATTGCTACCTTTGCTTCAGTTCAAATCTCACTCTCATATAGTCTCTTGTGAGAACAAAAAAAGAAGAGAATAAATTAAAGCTGCATCCTGCATTTCAAACTTTCCACTGGCAGACTCACACAGCAGCCTTAGGGGTACAAAGTATCTGTGCAAAAGGAAGTGGTTGTTCATCCTGTCAGGTCCATTACTTGGTTTATTTCTCTGCAAATGTACTTTTGCTATGAGAGTGCTTGACACGGCGCTGATTGTGGCTACGGGAAGTCAGATATTGTAAGATCGTACATAGATTAGGATAACAACTTATTTGGGTTCTGTGTAAATCAAAGAGGGATGCTGATTAGATCTTGAGGCTGCAGTGCACTGAGAACCTAATGGGATGCTCTCCAGAAATTCTTAATGTGGCCACAATGCAATCTCTGGGACTTATGTTTAATTTTTAGCTTAACTAATGTTCTGTGAAATACAGATATGTGATTAGTGGTGAAAGTGTCAGTGAAAACTATACTCAGATACTGTGAGGAACACCAGAGTTCAGTCTGTCTCACTAGGATGAAAAATACTTCATGACTCCTCTAAAGCCAGGAAAGCAGGATATCACAACACAGATTTTTGTAAACACTTTTTTAAAAAAGATTTAGAAGAAAACAGCTGTAGGCTGCAATATTCACTTTATCCAAGAGGGCAGTTCCCTAGACACAACTGTTAAATGATGCAGTTTAGATACATGAGCTCTATTGTTTCGTTACCACTTATTAGATTAATAATTGAATTTGAATGGGGAAGTCTTTACATAAATCTGAGAAGATCAGGAATGGTGAGCAGTAAGAATGGTACAAGAGCACATGAGACCACCAACCTACAAATTACCAGTGTGCTGGATATGGCAGACAGAATAGCAACTACAACTGCATTGTTGTTTTGGTATGTTAACATTGGGGCAGGCTGCAAATGCATTTCGAGTAACAGCATTTGATATTTAATGCTTTGCAATCGGAGCAACATACACCCATTTGTCATTCTTCTCAGCTACGGGCACCCTAAGGGACAGTGGTGAGCTGATGCCCTGTGACAGGCCAGGTGCTCAGCCTGTGTGAGCCTGCAGGGTGTCAGCGAGGCCAGCAGGGCTGCACCTTCAGCCCCACTGCAGCCCCTGACAGCTGCAGGGCCAATCCGGCCCAGGCCCCGCAGAACACAGAGGAGGAGGAGGTGGCTGAGGCAGAAGGAGGTTACATCAAGACAAAAGGTAACAGACATGCACATAGGTTTTGGACTGGAAGCTAAAAATGTGGATCTGGCGATAAGAGATGAAAGTCAGATGAGAGCTGGCTACAAAAAGGAGAACTAGAAGGAGAATAAAATTTGGGGCACTGGAAAGTACAGTGCAGTCATCTGTGGTGAAAGTGAGAGGATGTGGTGCAAAAGATCTGGAGGAAAAAGAAAAAGCCTTTTAGGACAGACTGCAACAAAGTAAGAGGTTATAGGGAAGAGTTAAAGGAAAGCTGATGAAATGAGACCAACAGCTAAAGGCTGAGCCCTAGCATTTGGGGTTTATTTTCAAAGTTGTTCTAACTAAAGTCACAGAAGTCTCCCAAAGCGTGGAACCCTAGGAAAGACTGAAAGACTGAAGAAGGAACAGAAGAAAGAAGTCAGACCAGACAAGTTTCAAGGAGTAGTCTCTGTGATATTAAGAAAAAGTAGAAGAGAAAAAAATGATCAAACACCTCATGTTGCAGACAAATCATGAATGAGAACAGAACGCGGCTCTGTTGATTCAGTTGAAACAACAAGAGCCCAATAGGGAAAGAATCAATAAAAAAAGCAGGAGCAGAGAGGCTTTACAGCAGTGACAGAATACATCCACGAGGATAAATGAATGACATTCAAAAAAGCCAGCATTTATCCACAAGTTAAGGAAGAAGTAGTTGCTATTCTCAATAAGATGTCTCAATTCACAAAAATGCACCCTACGATCAAACCAAACATTTCCCTGTACTAGTTCCACCCCCCCTTAATATATCAGATATGACTAAACGATGAAAGACATTCTCAAACTGAAATGTTTGTAACTTGTGGAAGCAAGAAATAAACACAAGCTTCTAAACTAAGACACAGTGGATATAAAATGATACGAATTTGAGAACTGAAAGTCCTTTCCCAAGGTTGTTGCTTCATAGTTTTTACTTTGCCCACAAGCACTCAGGAAGTTGGAGAAGTAAACTCAGAAACTGGGCTTCCTTGAAAACCAACTCATACGCCTGCACAAGGTATTAAACATCCCAAACCAAAACCCACTCATGAGTACATTTAACTTAAACGAGAAACCCAACTCAGGTCAATGGGGATCTCCCCCATGCTTAAACACATACTTGCTTTTCCACACCTGTGCAATTCTCCTTAAAAAAGTAAGGCAAAAAGCATTTCACCTGGCAATCAAACTAGGTGAAAGACTACTTCTGACAAATACATTGCAATGGGAGTTCACCTCTACATAACTCCAGTTTTATCTCACTGTAACTCCACTGATTTCATGTAAAAGCAGAGCACCACAGCACTGCACAAAGGAAGAAAAACTGCCTTCCTTCATCTATGCAGATTCTCCCAGTATAAACAATGGTATTTTAATGCTTTTATTCCAAATTTTTAAAAAAAAGAAGAAACGAAAAAGCAGCCTCAGGTCTTAAATTTCATCACAGGTCATAAAATGTATCAAGCAAATGAGAGGAATTTCAAAATCCGGTATTTAAGCAGAAATATGGCCAACTTAACATAACTTCCCTGCTGATCTGAAGTCTTTGTTTCACTAATGATGAACAATATAAGCACTACCACACTTAAAATAGCAAAATTCCTCTTCCTCTGTTTATCACCACTGAGCTTACATCTTTGTCCTGGTAATTTTCCTACTTGACAGAGACAAATCAAGCCATGATAGAAAAGCTTTACAAGTTCTTAGTATCTTTCATATTTAACGTTTACTTTAATGTTGTCTTCCTTTTCATAGCATGAATAGTTACTGAGAGTATCTAGCACAGGACATATCCATCACTGCACTTCAAGATAAATGATTTATTTTAAAATATAGAATATTCTGTCTTTGATATTCAACAGTTCTGCAGAGAAACACTTGAGATGGTCACTGGTTATCTATCCACATGAGCTAAATCTCTTCACAATTTGCATTAAAAACAATGCCATTCCTGTAGCACATTTAATGGAGAATACAGAAGATTAAAGCCTCCAAAGAAAATAACACCCAAGAGACCCCTGGGTGAATTATGCAAATGTAAGCTAAGGGTTTGGCTAGTATTTGTCATATTCCTCATTCTTTTTAGTTATTCCCACACATACCAAGTACCTAGAAAATGTTATTTTTACCTCAATTTTCTCCTGTTCTTAGTACTGTGCAGCCCCAAACCTTTCCTGAACGTGAATTTGGAAGGAACGATTCTGGGGGAATGGATGGCAGAGATAAGCTCCTGAACAGTAAGCATATAAAGAACAGATGAGGTTTCAAAGGGGAGCATTTATTGTTTCCTGTATCATAGCACATTGTCTTTCAATATGATTAGTTATCAGTCTGAGTTATCAAAAACTGGGATGAAATAAAGCGCTTACGCAGTTATGCTTCATTGATGTCAGCTAGGGGAGCATGAAAATCTCCATGAAGTTGGGTAATTGATGTGTAAATCAGAGCTCAATCACTCTGTAATAGAAATGGTCCCACTGAAAGTATGGTTGTTGAACAGTATTGCAGAGGGGTGGGGAAGAAAAGAGAAACAGAGTCAAGACTTATTTATTAAAAAATATAATAACTGGCAATTTACACAATTTTCTCTTCAAGGGAGAAGTGCTGTCAAAGACATTTAAATGCAAGCTGCAGATCACTATATTTGGGTACCTTATTCTGCAATGATTAACTGTTTCTGTTTTATTAAAATGCTTGGGGACACTGTTATGGATATTTAAAAAGCAAATTAAATGAACATGTTCATCCTTTGAAAGGCAACACGTGTAAATGACATCAGCAATTGTAATTTGCTTAACAATGTGTGTTCAAGGTATGTTTTGGATTCCTATTACAGTCTTCTTGTCAGTTCAAATTTGCGGTATGAGAAACAAAAGCAAAACTGATAGAAAAGGGGGGCAGGGGGGAGGAACCTAAAGAGAAAAATGGTTGTAACCACATCTTCAGAAGGACATAAAAGACAAAGAGTCATTAGAACATCAGTCACATAAAATAGCTTTCCAACATGTGGTATTTCTAAGAGTAAACATCTGATTCATAAAGAAAAGAGCTAGTTAAGATAACATTATGCATTATGAGGTTATTTTTGTTGTAATTTTTTTCTTTAAATCAATGAATGCACATTCAGGTGTTGATAGCAGCTTTCCAGAAACACCTAGAATCCAGTATTCTAGTTATGACTTGCAATAAACCACTGATAAACTCTAACAAACTTGCATAAATGTGAAATTAAAGAGCATTTTTGGCATCAAATGAATTACATTCAGGACACTAGGGCTGGATTAGGAAGCTTTGTTAGATGGGTAATGTGCTGTGACTGTAAGGGGACTGATTACTACAAGGGGGTTGAAGAGGAAAGAAAATAGGAAACCTTAACTCTCAATTTTATTGCCTGAGTTTAACAGAATATAACAGATTTCTAAATAGTTTTTGGTTTGGGGGTTTTGTTGTTGTTGTTGTGGTTTTTTTGGGTTTAGGGTCTTTTTTAATTTTGATCTGTCCCATGATTTGATGTTTCTACAAAATTCACTGAAGGCAAGGAAGGTGTTAAGCCTTTGCCAAAGCATGGACTATATTTCAGAGGTCTCTCCTAACAGCTTCCCAGCTGCCATGATCCTTCCCATGCCCATCAGCACCAGCACTCTGTGTATTCATGTACTGCAGATGAATACAGCTGTGTTTAGTTGCATTCTGTGCATTATTCTTCATACACATTAATAGCAAACGTGGCATAGAACTGCTACAAAGAGTGTATTTTACATATATTACTCCCAAGACATAGCACTAATTTGAATCAATAAAAATCTTCTGACAGTGCTTGTTACAGTCTGTTTTTCCTTCACCTGAACACCTCAAATTGTGAAATATTTCTTGAAAATGTCAATTTATTTTTGTACATGTACCATTTTCAAAGATTAAAATGCACTTCAGTATATAGAAACTCAAAATCTTTAACTTACCACTTACTATGTACAGATTGTATTCTTACACCTGAGCTGAAAACCATTTAGGAACTCTAGTTTTGTCTTTACCTTTTCTTGTAAATATATATATATATTTTTTTTTTTTTTTATACTGGCACTCAAAACTTCCTGGGGACCTGTAGGATGCTTCCTTAAAAATGGAGTCTATATGTGTGTATTTGCTTGAAACTTTGGCAATGATATGAAATAAATCCAGTCTTTTAAAAGAGTCACAAAACAATCACTGATTAACACAACCTTTGGGTACAGACGAATCAGCAGAATCAACTGTTTGGGTATTTTATCACAGAAATGCTTCTGTGTGCTCCTACAGCTCTAATAAATGCATTCGTTTACTACCAGGCACCTCTGCTCCCTTGAGCATTTTCACATGCTGTGCAACTCTTTAACGACACGTTCTTAAACTTCTCATGTGCTGAAGAATACCACCACAGGAAAATTAAGAATTCAGTAGGATGACTATTTCATTCATCAATTTTAGACTGAGGGAGAAGTTCACACAGGTCTTGGTGTGCAGTGCACACATACAGGCTCCAGTGCACAAAAAATAGTACCATAAACCTAATATAATTTAATTGCTTGTTATTTAGGACATTGTCTGGCTAAAGAAATTATCTTTTACATAAATTATTCTTCTCTCAGTTGAAATCCTACATAATCGCTTCCATGTGTTTTAGTAGAACCAGAGGAAAGGACAGAGATGATCAAATAAATGCAAGGTGCTCTCAATTTAAATTCAAGTCCGCCTGCATCCCCTTTTCCATGCTGTTGTGAAATATATTACTCATCCTGGGCACTACCAAACTGCAGGAGATGCAACGATCTTGCAGCTTCATAAGATCTAGTGCTCATCAGGATGGAAAGAACCCAGAACATTTCAAACTCTGAATTTTCAGCCTTCTTCCACCAGACCTTAAAAAGCCTCACAGAAATAAGGTGCTGTTACACACAGCTTAGAAGAGAATAATAATATTTTGTGCTTATTTTTCCTAACTACATTCAGAATCAACAGGTCAATGGATTAGCATCATCCTTGGCCTCTAGTGGGGAAGATAATCTATAACAAATACTGTTCATGCTTTAGCAAACATATGTTTATTCCTCATTTATAAACACAGTATAAAGTATGACAAAATAATTTAACCAAACCAGCACAAAGTTCATCAGCATTGCTGAGGTTTACGTCCCCTCTAAGGGCACAGTTCAACTGATGCTACTGGCAATTTTCCCAGTGAATTCAGTGAGGGCTGGATGGGACCAAGCCATTTAATAATGACAAAAAAACCCCCAGGTCTCAAAACACAGCCAGCTCTAAGCCACAGCCACTTCTTGGTGTAAACTAGATTTGCTGTTATATTCCTCATGCTAAACAGAGATTTTTTTTATCCACTATCAAGAGTTCAAAGACTCCTAAGTACAAATCAGCACATGCCAGAGCTACAGAACTCCTATGGTCATTACTTACAATAGATACTGACTGCAGAGACTTCCTGGTTGACAAAGGCAAATAAACGAAATTCTTAAATTTCTTTAAAAAAAAATAAAAATCAAGTGAGATACCAAGTAAGTTTCCTAATCTACCCCACAAGCCATTATCACCTTGAACTACAGAGCAGTTATATACATATACATATTTATTTTCATATTTATTTTGTTTTAGTGGTGTCACAGATTGTACACACGAAACCTCAACCAAGTGACTGGGGAATAATCAAATTTGCCTCTATACCACAATAAGCACTGACACACACACACACCAGGCAGCAGATCACAGACCCTGTCACAGACAAAAAGTAAACCAAATATAACATGCTCCCTGGAAAAAAACAACACCCTTAAATTTAACTCGACAAGGAAATGCTGTGCAATTAGGGATATGGCAAGTAGGTGTTACCCAAGTTTGAAATATGCTCTGGGAGTTGAAAGCTAAAAATGAGCACTTAATATTGTAAAATACTTCTTTAGACAGAGTAAAATCATAACAAAAATGTTATTTAGACTGGCTAAAACTACAACCTCATGTCTGAAATGACTTGAATTTTTAAGGTGGGTGTGATGCAAATGATTATCCCAGTACTGCAGCTCCCTGGAGCCAAGCAGAAACTGTATCTGTTTCCCCCATTATGTTTTCCATGTGTTTGAAACCTCACATCTATAACTGACTTCATGAATGACTGAAATACCACAATGAAGAAAACAAGGCCACTTAAGGCCAGGCTCCCAGAGGGAGATCAGACCAAAGCTCTGTTTAACCCATCCTGCCTCTGACAACAGGCACCAGGCCCAGAAAAGTGCCTGGGAACAGGGCACAGCACTCCCCAAAATACTGCCGTGGCCCTGAGAAAATCTGGGCACATGAAGCTGTGTGTTAAGTACAAAGGACCTGGTATATTTATATTTAGCACCTCTGGAAGACTCTTCTCCAAAGAATGCTCTCAAACAGAATATGCTGTGGCAAGGAGTTGCACAACTCGTGAAAATTACTGCCTTAGCTCGAAGGAGGTTTACTGCTCACATCAGGTCTGAAAACGTCACTGATTAAAAAAGATTCTATTGTACTGAACACGTAAGAAGAGATGTCACAGGTATTTTTGGGAGGCAACACAGGCAAACGGAGAGGAAGTTCCTGTGCTCTTCAGTCCCTGAAGAATCTCAGGTGCACATTCCACAGCACTAACAATATCCTGCGCTTCTAAGACCAGACACACGGGTTACTGCATCCTAAATAACAGTTATTTGCACTCCAAAACCCTAATTCTGTCCCTTCAGCTGTCAATCAGCAAACGAGTATCACTTATTTTCACAACATGAACACAATGTGATACTTAACAGAAGTGCATCCTTTTTTAATTCCCTACCATCCACCATTTGTCTAATAGAAATATTATACTATGTAACATGCACAGATTAAAATGCAATGTAAGTTGAATCATATTCATTGGAGGCTGGCCAACTCCAGCACATTTCACTATTTAATAATAAAATAGTCTAGTGTAAAAATATGTAAACTAGCTTCCATCCTGCTTTAATATTCACTTAACATGAGAAGAAAGGGAATGCAATTTTGTTTAAATATTAAACATTACATTTCTTCTTTTGATTATTAAAATATTATTAAAGTTAAATGAAAATGTGTTTGCAACCTCCTTCGTCTGAAGTCTTACAGGTCACTGTTATCACTAATATTTTGTCCCTCTAGCTGGCTTCTTTGGGGATCTTAAAGCACTTTAGGAATCAGATCAAGCCATGCCCAATTGCACCTCTGCGATGGAGCAACTACTGTCAAGCAAAACAACTGAGGGAATGAAAGTTTAAGCGAGGTGATGACAGTCATTCAAGAAGAGATGGCTAAGGAAAGAAAACTGAGGAGTCCCAGCTCTCAGACATTAAACTTTACCCTAAGACCAGCTGTAACTTGCAACCATTCATCCACCTCTGAGCTCTGAGATGACAACCACCAAGTTGAAATTTAAGACTACCCAACACCACCACGTAGCAAGGAGGAATTATCTTTATGTGCCTTTCCAGAACACTGGGTCATACATGGCGAGACAAGTTTTCTCCTGCCGAATGTCACTGGGAGAGGGCAGAAAGGATGTTCTTATTACATTTGCTGGAAGGATGGAGTATATCAAATGATTTAATTTTGTGTAGTGCCCCACTTACTTTGACAAACTGATACTGCACAGGGCATAATGTCATTAGGTGATTAAAGTACAAGAGCACTCAGCTTCCCACCTCCTTTCATAACAAGGGCCTGCGAGAGCTACTACAGCGGGCTCAGGACCAGGAAAAGTTGTGGTTGTGGAGGCAATACAGGACCACAGAACACCAAACTCCTCCTTGCAGCACCAGAAATAAGCTTCATAGTCCTCCTGAGAAGATCCCACCTTCCCCTCGAGCTCTTGCAGCACTTCCACCCCTGGCAGGAGCCCAAACCCACATGTGACCTTCAAGCATCCTGTGCCCGGCCCTCTGATCCCAGCAGCAAAAGGACTCTGAGTTCAGCTGTACTGACAGCAAAGTGACATGATAAAATCATAAGGATATGATGTACTTCAATTTTCAGCTGGTATTGCCTTTGAAAATAACAAATGTTGAGTTCTCCTCATTATGCCAAATGTATTAAAACCTCAGAACCCACGGTAGGCAATGTGTGTTTTGTCACACACACCCTTTAAATTTATGTTTTCTTTCATACAAATATCTAATGGGGTTTGAATAAAATAAAATCTGCACATTGCCATGTGGAAATTAATTTTAAAGAACTGTTTATCAATTTAATTTCACTGATAGTAACAGACAGATTTATGAGGCAATTAACTAAATATTTGTTTTTTTCACATTTCAATTCATTATAGTAAATTAACAATTTTCCACTTGAAAGTCTTGCATTGCTACACTGAAAGCCTAAAAAAAGTGTGTATTTCTGTCGGTCTAGGAAGGATTGTCTCATTTTTACAATGTGGATTATTCTCCTCACATTAACTTAACATACTGTATATGTAATTCAACCCCCCTCATTTCTATATTGCCACAGAACCTGTCATTCTTTAAATGCCAGTTTCAAGCAACCAGACATAAATAAAGAATAATTACTGCTCTAAAGCCAGTGTAACATCTGCTCAAGAAAACAATCCTACAGAGTGGATTTTGTAGCCACATAACACCCACCTATGGTTCAGACAATCCCGAGGGACAAAACCAAGGGCCCTGACAGATCCAGCCTGACCCTGAGCCACGGTGCCAAGAGCAGACCACGAGCCCTGACAGAGCCAAGGGAAGGAGCAGAATGAGCTGAGCCTAACGTGGAGTCAAACACCAGCTAGACAGTTCACCCTTTCCTCTAAGGGGTATGTGTAGCCACATTTCACATCTACCTTTGCTTATTCTGATGATTTAAACATCTGAATTAATGATTCCAGCTTCAAAGGAGGTCATCTGGCCGCGGCCGTGTGGATCTCTTCAGCATTGCTGGCCAGATATTAAACACATTAAGGAGCAGTCATAAGACAGAACTACAGCTTTATGTTCTTTTAACTGGTACTGTACCAAATTAATATCAAGAGTAATATACTCTATAAATATAAAAGCATCTGCTCATATGGCTCCTTGGATTCTTTTCTCCTCTGTGTCAGTGTTCACTATGTGAACAGAAATAGTCTTGGTCCCTCCATATCTCAGTTGCCCTTATGGAGAGCAGGGTGTATCAATTCTTACTGATCTCATGGGTTTCTGTCGGGTCAGCTCATCAAGGATAAACCCTCTCGAGGAAACTGTACCAACTACATTCCTCAATTCCATGCAGATTCTGGTTAAGTACTTCCCTGAATAAAACACAGCTTACTTTTTAAAAATCATCCTGTTAATTCACTGGATTACAACACAATCACATCAGAGTATTAGTCTAAATAGGATTTTGTAGTCAGATTTGATCTAGAAGATTTAACATTTTACAGGCCTCTATCTCATAAGGCTGACAGAAATCATCAGGCAAAGGGAGAAATTGGACTGCATGTCACACCAAACGATGGAAACCAAACCTGGAAGCTGTCAGATAAATCCCCCATTTTTTCCCATTGTTAATATTTACAAATTTGGCAACAAAGGCTCTCCTGACAGCTAATAGTTGAAAACAATATGCAAACACTAGTTAAGCAGTTAATTGCCATTAGCAACATGCACTGAGAAACTGAGGCACGGAGAAATGAAAGGGTTTGTTCACAGCCACAGGATGCATCAGCGGCAGCAGCAGGATTGGAACCATTTCCCATTGCCTGTGTCTTAGCCCTGATACCTACAGCTCAATTATCTCCCTTTTCAACGATAAGGAGCTGCTATTACAGCATCTCTATTTGCAATACCTACCAAGAAACATACTCCCCCTTTTCATGTTGCGATGGTTTAAACATAAACTGAATGCTCCCATAAATACTCTATTTATGGGGGTTTTCACTTTTTAGTTGCACTATCACCAACAGCAAAGTAACACTTCAATTTTAGTACTCAGGAGGCTAATAAATATCAAATTAATAAAATACTAACAAATGCAAAAGTACTCTGAGTGGCTAGCAGAGAGGCATTAATTCCTGATAAATGGTCCATACATTATTATTACTTGTCAAGTTTTTAAGCACTGCTTAGTACATCATCAATCTACCAGGTTAAAACAGATTAAATAAATATAAGCACAGTATTTGAGCATCATTAAAAACACAGACAACAAATTGGTAATGCTCTTTATCTTTTTCTCTTAAAAAAAAGAAAATCGAACAGTGAGAAATACTAAAAATAAAAAAATCAGTAAATCAGTGATCTGAGTACAGGGCATTTTCGGAAGACTAATGATGGGCTGGGATAGATGGCACTCACTTCTACTGCAGGTTATCAACTCCTCCCACACAATCATTAATTCCCCAGGAAATGCCTTTTGCTTCAATAACTTTTGCTTAAACAGATCACCAGTGAGAGGAAAGAAGCCACGCCACTAGAAATGAACTACTGTAGAGCCTCTGAGCTGCACCTGCCATAATTTGCACATAAAGATTTTACAGGTGACTTGCAAAGGCCATTTTAATTGTATTTCTGACTCCTCCTTGTTACCCTTAGCATGACAATAAAAGCAGCCCGAGGACAGATTTGTGATGCTCACTCCAAGTTTGCTGAGAATGCCTGGAAGTGTTCTTTAAGATGCTTTCACTGAGCTCTCATCCATTAAAAAGTGCAGGATACTGAGCCTTAATTAACAGCTTCTTTCCAACAGTGGCTATTTCTGATAGCTGAAACAGCATTAGGCCCCTTAACTGGAACAGAGGGGAAAAATAGAAGAGAAAGAGAAAACAAGGTTTCAACTCCTACTTAAATAGCAAAACAACTCCTAAAAGAGCATATGACCAACTCCTTAATCTGTCTGCAAGACACGTTTAATCCCAGGATGCTGTGGAGAGGCCCTGCATCACTCAAGTTTCATTATCATTACAAAATATAGCAGAATGCCTTACTCACAAGTTTATTATCATAAATAATTAAAGCAAAACTATCCTTATGGTACAAAATAAATGAACAAAGTACATTATAGGGTGCATTTGTTCTGTGTTTTATAGCTGTTTCCTGGCTCCCTACATAAGAAAATTCTCGAATTTGCAATCACTCTCCTGCTCATTAGTCCAAATCAGGAAAATTTTACTGCAGCTGGCTCAAATGACTTGTTCTGTCAAAAGCAGGACCATAAGTGCTCTTTACTAGTTGCATATGCAACATACATTTCTTGTGATAAAACAGGGTATATGAGATGCAAAATGTTAAAAGAAAATCAAAGCACGATTGCTGAGAAAAAGGAAGAAAAGAGAGAAAAAGAAATTCAACCTCTAAAACTGACCGTCAGATTTCTAATTACAAAAACGTGCTAAGGTACAGATGAAATTATTAAACCTCTGCAATACTCACGCTAACAGTTTGTTCTCATAAGCTTGAAAGTGTTGGGCACGCTCACGGTCTTTGAAGTTTTGCTTTGTTCCTTTGACTTATTTTATGCAGGTCAAAGATCACCATCACTGCACATATCTGTCACTGAAGGATAATAACACTACAACTCAGTTTGGAATCAGGCTAGGCTGGCATGTTAAACCAGCAACAGACACATCAATCTTGCTGCTCCTGAAGACTGCGAGTTCAGCGCCGGGAGGGTTGGACTCACAGCTAATGATAGTTCCTGGTTTCTGCATCTTGATGCACCAGGTTAGGTCTCGCTTCTTCCGAGCAGCCTGTCCTCACGGACAAGCAAAACATGCCAGGAGAGCAAATTATCCTGCTAATCCAGCAAACACTGACAGAATCCTACTGGAGAGCAGCAGGATTGCAGGGGAGCATGCAGAGACCTATGGCAGTAAAAAAGAGCTTTCCAGGGAAGACTAAGAAAACACAACAGTCATCAGCAGTTAGGTAATAATCATAATTTGTGAGAACTGGAAATAGTATTATTATTTGTGCAGTAGCATACAACATGAAATACTGGAGCTTCCCTGCTGTCTGCCAAGTAACTGATCAGCACCAACCAACAGGCAGGTTGGAATATAATCCCTCACTCATCAACTGGAAGTAAATTTTCTTACCTGCTACTTGACCATGATAAAGAGTAGAATAGTTTTTATTTTTACCTAAGAAAGCAGCATGCAATATGAATACTTAATGCATTTACCTGCCAGTCCTTTGCATACAGCAAGTCCAATTAAACAAATCAAAGGGGATTTGGTACCTGATGAAATCCCAGTCTCTGTTTTATGCTTAAAAATAAATGAGATCAATGCATGCCTGTAACAAAAAGGAGCCATAACCTTGCCCCAAAATGAAACTCGCCCACCATGCCAAACAGAAGAATTTTACACATTAAGACAATGGGATTTCTTAGTGCCCAAAGCAAGGGAAGGAGAGGTGATATTTATGTTCAGTGCTCATACCTTCACGTGTCAACACAAGGCTTGGTGTAAAACACCCAAGAGGATGCCTTTGCTGAGGGTTTTTTGGTTCGACTGATCCCAATTTCTAAGCAGGCATATACATGAAGTGAGTTTACACTGCACCAGCTCCTTGAGAGCCCTCACCTTCCACTTCACACTTCCCACAACAAGGGCTACCAGAGGGTGAAATTTAGAAGAAACATATCATGTAAAGATCATACATGCAAGTGCTTGAGAAACCCAGGAAGCAAACAGGGATCGTTTGTATTGGAACTGTTGTGGCATTTTAAAGCAAGGAGAGGAAAAAGAGGCTCAGAGATTAAGCAATGAGTCTAATGGGCTACAACTTTCTCATACGGCATAGGAATTGAAACGGCAAAAATGGCAAGAATATCTTTGTTTCCAGTTCCACTGGGTCACCATCTCCTCCAGGTGCCTGAAGGCAAGTACCACAGCTGACCAGTCTTGTGGATCAACTATCCCTCTTTGTGCAGCAGAACCCAATCCCTCAAAGTGGGAGCACTCTGTTGACCTCAGCAAACACTAAATCAGGCCCTACTGCAGTTGAAGGATGGCTTTATTTTGCAAAGAAACAAGAGTTATGAAAATCATATCAAAATACATACTGTAACACAGAAGAATAAAAGATTTTTAATCAAACACATCCAGATATGTATTTCCCTCTTTACACAGATATTTGCACTGAATCAGTACTGAGAAGGGAGGTGAGGAGACTCTCTTCACGCTCAAAACTCCCATGTACTACTATTCCCTTGGGAAATTCTGCTCAGAGAAGTACTCTAGGGAACCAACTACAGCTGTGTAACAAAAGAGAAATAGCTAGTATACGTTCCTATTTACAAAAAAAAAAAAATTTTGCATTTAAAAATGCAGAACTAGTAAGGGAGAAAAATATTATTAATACATGTAGGATTTTTTTTTAATGGAAAACTCTGAACAGAGCCATCACCAGCTACTCTGTAACCACAGCACATAACAGCTAAAAATTGTTACTGATGCTGCAGAAACTATAAAGAATTAAAAACTGAGAAATAACACTGAAATTATTACAGCCAGTTTGATGCCACTAATAGAGCTGACCTCAGAATGGAACAAGCTGCAGGTACGTTAGGGCAGAAGATGAAATACCCTTCAGGAGTTTAAATTCCAATCCTAGCTCAGGAGCTTCTCTTAATATCAAAGTAGCTTCTTAGGAAAGCAAATGAAGTACATTACCTCTGGTAATGGTAACCATTTACTCCTTGAAAAGCCTTGAGAGAGCTCTCACACAGGATAGCCTATGTTTTATTAAATTCTTTTGCATACTTTTATTTTCAGGTCATATAATCTGAAGGACAAAGTATTCGCTTAAACTTTTTAAAGTATTCTGATTTTATCAAGGATTAGTTGTTCTGATTCTTCAATAATTCAAGCTTCATCCTAACTATGTACCATGTTTAAATGTGAGCAGCATTAAATCAGAACACCGTCACACCATATTTCCATTGAATCCCAAATGCTCAGCACAAACAAACCACTGGAAAGACAATCAACATTAAGACCTTGCTAAGATCTTCAATTATTCACATTTGTTGTTTATACTGATGAAACATTATGTGATAAAACTATTATTAAAAATTATTTAATTGTATGGCATGAGGCTATAGCCACATCTGTCTATAGGCAGTTAATTTTGTATTTAGAAAATGTGAATCAGAAAGAGGGAATTGGGTATTCCCTCAACTCACTGGTTTACAGATATAGCAAATAATATACTATTATTTGGTACAGTTGTGCCCTAAAGTTGTAGAGAAAAGCCCTATTAATAAACCAGCTAAGCTATGCATAAAGATGCCTTATTTTACAAAAGCAGGTAGGACATCTATTACATATCTTTAAAGTAACAAATAATGTATATTATTTTAAAATAACCCCTAAAAATTTTTAAACCATGCAATTATCAAGATGCTTCTACTGGGAACCTCTCTAGGTCATTTTAGTGCTAACCTTGGCATTATACAAAGCATAGAAACTTTACCCCAGACATCAGAGGACATGAGACCTGATCCACACAGTTCGAAACTGGAGCATGATGGCAAATACGTATGACTGAGGCACCAAGAAGTAAAAGCAACTACAGTTTAGCCTGAATTTCTGCTAATGACTGAGAAGACAGGGCTGCTTAGAAAAGCGATGCTTGACAGAGAGCCACGGATTCCCCTCCATTTGCCAGATGAAAATGCTGCTTTGTTTTCCTTCTTCGTCATGATGTACCTCTCAATCTTCTCAATAGGACAGAACAATTCCTTATACTGAACTGCTCAATCAAACAAAAGTGGGCCTCCCCTGCTTAGCTGGTTTATTCCTTACCTCCTCTAACCCTTGGAAAGGATTCAGACAAGAGCTACAAGAGTGATTAGAGCGCCTGGAAAAACCTGCCTTACAAGGAGAGACTATGGCTCAGTCTATTTGGTTCATAGACGAGAAGGTTAAGAGGCAACCTGATCACAGACCATGAATACTTACACAGGAAAGAGATTGCAGAGAGCAGATGGGTATTTAATCTAGCAGAAAAGGGTGTAACGAGATCCAGTGCTTGGAAGCTAAAGCCAGTCAATTTCAAACTAGTTTATGCAGCATCAATTTTCAATGGTAACAAAATAACCATTTTAACAACTTAACTAAAAAGCAGGGGATCCACAGCCATGTGCAGTTTTTAAACAGGCACTGGAAATCTTTCTTAAGGGTGCATTACATTACAGAGGGTTTCACACAGGCCCGGGTAGAAGGGATGAAATGAAGCCAAGCAGCCCTGAGGATGCACTCCTGGCCTGAGCTGCAGAGAAACTTGGGCCTGTTAATAAATGCCTCAACCAACTCCTCAGCCCACATCACAGGAACACAACAAAACTACAGGACCAAAAGTTTCCAGCATACATTGACAGTGACATTCACAAACTTGTGCACAGGAAGAGCCTGAAGTTCTAAGCCATGACAGAGAAAGAGATTTGGAAAAGAGTTTAGGTAAAAAAAAAAAAAAAAAAAAAAAAAAAAAAAAAAAAAAAAAAAAAAAAAAAAAAAAAAAAAAAAAAAAAAAAAAAAAAAAAAAAAAAAAAAAACAAAAAAAAACAAAAAAACCAACCCACATAAAACAGCCTAGCAGACACAAAAGATACAAAATGATGCATTTGAATCTACCACTGACATATTAACCCACAAGACAGCAGTTATTCATGTAAGTATAATATAATCCACCAAAATACAGATTGGGCCTTTCCATTGCCTTCCCCCAGGCAGGTCCTTCTGCAAAAGCAGCAGGTGCCCATCTGCACCTGGGCCACGGTGCTGGTACCCAAGGCCCTGTGGAAAACCTTTGCACAGCACCACATCTTCCTCAGTAATGACTGGAACGACTCGTTTCAGGCAGCAATGCAATAGTTAAATTTTACTGAGTTGCTAGGAAAAATACCATCAAACCAGTTTATATCTTACCATATTTCCGCTCCATTCAAACTGTATTATGCTGCATACCATTTCATCACTTCACAATGCCACAAACTACCTTTTAATGCAAAACAAAGCTTTTCAATGTAAAGCCCCATATTGTAATCCAGAAGAACTTTCCTTATCTATTTCGACAGCAAATCTTTAGTGGCAACCACATGTTATTGTGTTTTAGGGATTGAGACTTTTGTATGAACATGCTGATTGTCTCCTTGAGACATATATAATCAGCATTTTGTGCCAAGAAACACTTAAGCCAACAGAGACTTATACCATTCAGAAATGCTGTTGGAATTGAAAATGTATATTTTGGCTTATTTCCTTAAGCCTGCGACAGCAGGAATTTCTTGAGGTTTTTTATGATTTTATTTCAACTTCATTCTCTTCTCAAGCTCTCAGAGACTGAGCAGAAAGTCAAAACACATGTTCTGAAAGAAAGCAGCTCTGCCAGTAAAATAATTCATTCTGCTACACCCGTGCGACCTAATACAGTTCCCTCCTGGCACAGGGACATCCACCTTGGAAACGCTTTGGTCACCTCTGCCTCTGTCCACGGCTGAAGAGCTGTGCCTGTACTCACTCGCAGGCAGCTGTGAAAGTGGAAAGGAATGCACTTTTTCAGATTAAGTGAGCGGGTATGAATCTTATCCAGGAACAGAGCAGACACCAAAGCAAACAAGTGTCTGTTTGTGTGTTTCCGCAGCTCCCGAATGTCAGTTTACAGCTCGAAGGAGTTGCAGGAGGAACGTGTTCAGTATGCAGAGAGCATCCGCCACATTTGCTGCAACAGATATTTTTAACTCCCGTTTGCTCCATATGTAGAATGTGCAAATACACAAAAGAATGTCTTAATTGGTCCTGCTTTATATAAATGAATAATGGGCTAAATGGGTTGAAGTGAATGTCATATTTATCTCTCCACTGAGGAAAGACATGATGATTCAGAAACAGCGAAGCCAAGAGGATTCAGAGCTGTACTCACAAGTGGAATATATATCTCCTGTCAATACATTATGTATTCCATTTCTACTACAGCCCCCTAAAGGCACAAATAGAAAAAGAGAAGCAAAATCTAAATGTTTCATTTCTGCTCAACATACATTCATGGATGTGGGAGGTTTTTATCCTTGCTTTTAGGACTTAGGAATCAAAGCTCTGGAGCTCTTTATTTTACTGAGTTTTTGTAAATACTAAACTCTCCAGTGTTAGTTTCATCATTTGATATTACCACTGCCAAAAGACATTTTATATTCCTAGGAAGCAGAGGTACCAGTAACAAAAAAGAGACCTGAACTTGCCCTGGCTCACTTGTGCTATCCCACGCAAGCCAACAGCTCTAGTCTGCAGCTGCAGCACCCTTCCAGTTAAGCAGAGACACTTCCTACCAGGCACTGGAAAGCATGTCAGGAAAAACAAAAATCCTTAAAGGTTAGGGTTTTTTTCCTGCTTACAAGCTTCCACATACAACTACTTATTAAAAATCTATGTAAAGAACATATGCATTTTATATCCTCCTCTTAAAATTACAAGCATCACCAAAAAGCTCCAAGAAAAACAAAAAAGCAGGGTGCGCAAGACTGGGCTGATATTTTGAATCTGATGATTCTGGAAACTGATATTTTCAAGTGCTCCTGCTCTGGTTGGATTTAATAATTATACTGAGCAGAAAGCAAGTCTCCTCTGCATTCACCCCGCCAAGCAGGGAATCACTTTTAGGGCTGCTGGAAAAGTGGAACATCTCATTTCCATTAATCTGGCTCATAGCTTCAGATTCATAGATGGCATTAGCAGAGCACCACTTTCAGCCAGAGTGGAAGTTCAGCCTTTTGTTTAACTCTGCATTAACTTGAGCATGACAGAGTGAAAATGCAGGAAAGACGGCACTAAAAAAAAAAAAATCATCTGGTAATATTTTTTCAGCAGAAGAAAAAAGTTTACAAAATGTATAGGTTCAGTTATTCCCAAAGCAGTGTTTTGTTAGTAGCATAGTTGTGCATACAGTGCCATGGCTGGAGGATCTGCCTTGCCCACGGCAAGTAAGGTAAAGCCTCAGGCACATGTAATTTAAAATTCATTTTTACTCTAGCAGACAGCTTCAGACCAGCACCTATGTTTATTTTATAAATACAGCGCTCTCAATTTGCATTCCTGTAGTCCCTAGGAGCTAACACCAAAACCATCTCATGTTTGAGACATGTTTTAGAAAATAATGCACAATTGTGTCTTTAAAATCCATCAGCACAGGTTGCAAAGGATCCCTCTGAATTCCCATATCAGTCCAAGCCTGCAGTAATTTCCTTCTGGACACTATGGAGCACCACCCTTTAGGAAGTGACATTGCTGACAGAATATTTGTCAGATTGTGTCCAAGCCAATAAAACACGTCCCTCGCACTGTTTTATTTAAACATTGTTTCTTAATTAAAAGGAAAAAAAGGCTCCCCAAACTTCAGCGATTCTTGACTAGTCAGTTACTAAAGGTGGTTGAGGTGTGGTATCTGGGACTGCCATTTAAAAATGGTGGGCAAATACCTTATTGTTGCATTTCCCTCATCCTCCATTTCATTATCCCAGTACTCACAATATCCAATATTTAAAAATGGGTAACTGTCATTAATGACTGCTCTTGACAAATTAAAATATCTTTTTCTTTTAGGAGTTAAATTCAGAGGGGGGTTGGTTATCAAGCTGACCTATATCTCACTCTTGCTAAAACAACAGACCACAAGCTGCCCTCAGTCACCCGTGGGCACGTACTGCAGTAACAAAGGAATACCACGTACACCAGATAACAGAATTTTGGCCTAAATACTATTGTGCTGATCAAGTGATTAGTTCATTTTATACAATACATCATTCGAATACAGCTGGAGGCCCTCAAATCCTACCAATTTCCCTATAAAGACAATTAGATGTTTTACCTCACTGTGACTTACAGGTGGGAACTGTAAGTCACTTCTTAAAGTAACTATAAGTAACTGTAAGAAGCAAAGAAATGGTCAAATCTACCAAACTGCTTATTCAATTTAGTATAGTATCAGTCATGAATAGTTTTGTTGACATTTCAATATTCTTCTTTTGAAAATATAAATCTTGGACAAAGAGATACAGTAGTGTCACCTATTGATTTCCATATAACAGGTTAGCAAGGAGAGTTAGTAAGCATAGAAGGTACCATTTTCCAAACACCATCTACAAATGACTCTCAATTTCTAACTGAGAAGAAATGCCTGACACACCACAGTTACATTATCCACCAGATCACCCCACTCGGCTTCTTAACCATAAATAGTTGGACAGCATGAACAAAGGTCAATGGGTGAATTTACAGCTGGATGACTCCATAAATTGCTAATTCAGAACACCTAAAGCCCAAACTATACCTGCAGGCATTTGAGACAAACAGAGTATCACAGTCTCAGTAACAAGGGAAAACAAGTGAAACCTGGTCTGCTTGAGTATTTGACATAGAAGCTTCATTTTTTGAAAATTTATAGTATAAATACTATTGCAGAATAAAAATTTTCAGTTACTGCATCAGGGACTAATAAAAAATATTTTGCTAACTACTGCAAAACTGTTTAAGACAATTAGTCACAGGTAAACACCTCAAAGAGCTCAAAAATTAATTTGGGTTTTCATCTGAACAGATGCTCTTAGAAACTATGAATTGGTATTTCAGGGAGTAAGCTCATACATCTGATATCTACTAGAAGCTGGCTCGCTGTACAAAGGAAAATAATATGAATGAAAAGGACAGGGTATCAATTAAGTTATTGTGTCCCAAGGACTTGGACGTGACATTGCAGATTTGGGTAAGTCCCTAATTGGTTTATTCAGCCATAGCTCAGATACTGAACAGTTTCAACTGCACCTCATATGCTCATGTTCTTACCAAGATGCACGAGCCTGAGATGTCTCTACCATCCAAAAAACCCTGGATACTAACCCAAGACCAGGAGTGCTCAGCATTCAACAATTACAAGGATTTAAAAGCATCTTTCTTTTTTTCTTTCTACAGCTATGTATTCGCTGAAGGTGAAGCAACAGTTTATCAGTTTTAACCCATTTTTATTCCCCTGTCTCCATGAAAGCTGAGGCCAAATTCACCGGGTATCAGTCAAATTGCCTTAATTCTGAAGAACATGGCAGGAGAGCTCAGATTGAAAGAAGAAGCCAAAAAGAGGAACCAGGAGACACAAGATTCAGCCAAGGGTGGTGTACAACAAAGAAACTATTCAAATTCCCAGAATAATATTTGGTTATTAACCGTACTTACATCATAAGAAAAGACATTATGTATGCTGATGGGACTTAAGATCCCTTATAATCCCTTGGAAAAGCAACTCTTTCTTTTTCCAGCTCTGCATTTGGCAAGAAAAGAAGATATAAGCAATAGGATAAGCCTGGCTTGCGCTCCAGCACTCTGTGCAATATTTGCTTCCACTGTTCCATCAGTAGTTAATAGTGCATTCAACTTCATTAGTTCATTAGAAATACATTCAAGAAATGAGGTGGCAGCAGTCTACACTAAACACACAGGTTTCCCTTGCACCAAACAACAAAGGGAGGACCCCAAAGGTGAGTAATTTCAGCCTGAAATGCATCTAATTGCCTGTATTCTTTCATGGAGAGAGTCCACAGGATCAGACAATATAAATTCAGCAAGAGAAGCCATGTCCTAAATCTAAGGAGAAATTTACTCAAAGACATGGAAGAAAATGCTCATTTTGGAATATCCTCCTGTAAATAGCTCCCTATGTCCCCATGTCCATAAACATGTCCAGGTCCCTGTGTGGTGTGACAAATTACCAGACCAACTGTTTGCTTCAGCAGTTGGTGGAATCAAAGGTTTTAAACCACTCAAAATGCAAACAGACAATGATGCACTCAATTTATATCCCTCATTGTGTGAAATTCAGGCATTTGTCTAGTTCTTCACTCTGGCTTCATCAGAATACACTGTATTTTTGTGTACACTCCACACACATCCATGCCCAGCCAAACTAAAGGTTTTTGCTAAGCAGGACTGGCTCTCCATGAATTAATTCCCATGCTGGGAAGCAGTGCTGCAGGTCTGTTTCAAACAGAACGACATTTGCAGCGGAGTCCAGCTGCCGCAATCTACCCCGTGCAGATGGACTAATACATTCCTTCATGGGTATTATCTGAGCTGCAGGGCCAGAAAGCAGGGAAATGTGTAACAGACTGAGCTCTTGCCACATTGTGAGAAAAGGTAAATTGTCAACAAACATTTCCTACATCTGATATCTTTTGTATGGAGAGCTACGCTTTTAATAAAGAAGCAGCTGCCACTGCTGAACGATTAATCAATACTGGTAAGCTGACATCTTAAGAACTTGCTGAACTAAAGCTTTTCTTTTCCTCCTGCATTTACAAATAAAGTGCTCACTATTTGACTAAAGCCTGTCTACTTGACTGGAAAATATCAGAGTCCTATTTAAATGACATTTGCAGAGAATGAGATTTTATCCTGGACGCTGCTCCTTATCGCTAATAATAACATCAGATTAGTGGATTTAGGCCAGCCGAGTAGCAATGCCTTTTCTGATCCCTTCTTAAAGCAGCTCTTTCCATCTGTCTAGCCAAGCTTTCCTCTGCTTGTATGGGCCAATGATTAAGTCTTAAATGGAGCTTCAATTGATACCATGTGGGATATCTATACAGAGGTTCATTGTGTTGCTAAATTCCAGCCAAGACATTTATCAACTCTGACTACTTCTTACTTCAAAAGGGCAAAACACCTGGATATTTACAGGTACAAACATTCCTACACTCTCTTGCCCTCTTGAATAAGTACAATAATTAGACAATCCAATTTCAAAAATGCACAATTTGCTGTAAGATCTTCCAAATAAGATACAGGATCAGACACTAAGCTGCTGTCAGGTAGTGTGACTCCCCTGAGTACTGCAGAGTACCGGCTGCACAACTTTCTGCACATTCGGAACCCATCCCACAACCTATCAATTAACGGGCGACTTGCACTTAAGCACAGTATGGCTTGTCAGCAACAGTGGTTTTCAATGGGGGCTTTAGAGGTCATGACTGAGCAATGTGGACACTGGCAGAAAATAAACTGCACACTCTGCCCCCCCCCATAAGCACTCACAGCACAGTACATCTTTTTAAAAGAACTATTACGGGTTTTGTCATCATTGCTTTTAATAGTAGCCGAGTTTAGTAGCATAAGCAAGATGTAATATCCAATGCCAAACAGTCTCAATAAAAATTACTAAAGCCAATTAGAAAGTAAATCTGTTTTATTTCCCCTCCTCTTTTTTGCAGTTTTTAAAGGTCATTTTGTACTCCTAGTGAGGCCACTTACAGTATGTTAATAACTGACATTTCCTCTTCTAACATATAATGCAGGCCTGACAACTGCTGTGCACTAAAGATAAGATGTGAAACCAATAGTTCTCATAAGAAACTAGTGTTTCTAGATCATGCAAATCTAACTCCAGTGCTTGTTTAGTTTTTAACAAGGTCTTGCTCATTCCTAACCTTGATCAAAAAAGTGTTTCCACATGGCAGTCAGACTCATGCCAAGTATAGCTACACACAGAAAGTTGCCTGACTTAATCAAGCAATGCTGGAGACATGAAATGAATATTTAGCAAGGTCAAAGTCAGACTGCTCTTTGAGAGGCAGCAATTGCTGACAGTTGAATGAACAGCACACAAATCTGGGATCCTATTTTAATACCTACATATTTTCACTATTTGTCATCCTGTTAACAAAACTGCATTAAAACACAATATTAGAAATCTAAGAACATTTTTATGGAAAGGATAAAATCTACTGTATATTTATGCATGTCATAAAGCCCATAATGTATCTTGCATGAAACCATTTATCTTCATTTCATAGGGTCACAACAAGTACACGCTACTTTTCCTTCAGCAAGCCTGTGGCATGTTGAGCCAGGCATCAGTCATAATAAGAAAGACAAACTTATTTCATTAGAAACTGGTGCATGAAGTAAAATGGAAAAGTCCAAATTTTTTAATTAACGGGATTGTGAGCATCGCTTATCTTTGAAAACAGCAAATTGGAATTAATCACATTTCAAGACCAAGTTAATATTCTCTCTCTCTTCTACAAAATGACTGTGATTGATCTAAATCTAGTTATTTCATGCAAAACTAGGTTAAATACTGTAGATCTTTATGACCACACAGAAAGCATTACCATGACAGGCTGTGCTATTGTATTTCTGTTGCTGGGTAAGCCGCAGTAAGTCCACCGCAAGCGATCGAAACGGGGAAAAATCTCCAAGCCTCAAGAACAAAATGTTTGTCCGGTAACTTTTCAACAGGAACAAATTACTGACTTGCCTGGGCATCCAGGTCCAGTAATAATGTCATCCATCACACCCCCTTCTCACCCTGGCACACATGGAGAGCAGTAGCAGCCCACCTCACCTGCTCCAGGTATGGCCAGGATCAGTAGGCATGTTTCTCCATGAGAGGAGATGCTAATCTTTAGGAGATACCCAAAGTCTCCAAGTCTGGGCAACTCTGCTCATGTGCACAGAACTGTCAGAGATTATGCCGTCTTTATATTTATTTATTTGCTATTTGTATATTACCATGTACTGAAACACGCTGGTATCTCAGTGTGGCTATAAACCCCTCCAGCTTTGTGACCATGCAAAACACTGTTAACATCTCAGTAATTGGGGATAATGAGGAGCAATAACATCACAATAAATTATGACAAACATAACTGTAAACCTTTTTGATTTGTATGTTATTTTGTGCACATACATATAACAAAGCTTCTTTATACCTTATCTACCAATATTTAACATCACCATTCAATAGCCTGAGTTCAGGGTTTATCAACTGTCTGAAGCCAATGTGAACAAAGGCCAGATTTGTTTGCACATCAAAAAACAGCTATGTACTGTCAAAAGAGAGATCTATACAACACCCAAAGAACAGGCAGCTAATGCTGGTTTTACTGAGAAAAGCTGGTGACTTGATATTTCCAAGATGTAAATGACTTCTGATTTGGTGAGCCTTCCAGTTAGATGCTGAGAGTGCAGCTCACCATTTCTCTCCTCAGACTCTGGCAAGATTTCCCACCCCTCCAATTCAGTTTATATAAAATCTTATAGAACTTCCTGCTAGCAAGAAGGCAATCGCAGGGATGTGGTTGTATGAAGATAATCAGATTCCTGAGAGAGCAAAGGTCCTCATTTATTTTTTTTTTAAATCCTCATGGGAGTGATTTTCTCCTAACACACACACCCCCCCCCACCCTATTGTGTCTTACTGCTTAATTAGCTACCAGATGAGATGTAGTTCTGTTTGCAACAACTTTATGTCGACTGTAATTGCCCTGAATTGCAGTTCCAAGAAGAAAAAATTGATCAAATAACTACATATTTTGTTTGATTAATAATGAAAAAATCATTAAGGGATTAAAGCGAAACCATTTCACTCCTGTTGATCATGTTCAGCAATCTGAAATTATTTTATGATCCTGATCAATGTAATTAATGAGAATGGCTGTTAATTAGTTACACTAGCAGGTGGGCCACGTAAAACGTATTCTCTTAATGCCATAGAATATCATGCAATTAGAATTTGGGTTGATGCTGTAGCATTCACAGAACAAGAGTTTAAAAAACCACACAAGACCACAGTCTTTGAATTTTCTGCACACACCACACAGACACACAAGCACCCTCAGCCACGCAAAAGGAGTGTCATAAAGGCACCACAGACACACAGCTGTTTGGAGATTTAGGACCATAATCAAACATTCCTCTTTTTACAATTGTCATCTTTATGACAAGTCCCTACACCCTCTCACAGCAAACCCTCCTGCCAGGTTTCACAGTAACTTGGGGCTTCACTCTCAGCATCTTGTTAATCCAGTCACTCTCATCTGGTCCCTTCTGGTCTCCCCCTAAGGAGAGGGCTTTTTTTAAGAGAAATAACCTCTTGGGTGTGAGCTTGAGACAGACAATAAAAGTGTTAACTGCTTAGCAGTGCTATGTAGCTAATTAGCAGTATTAGGAGTTTAAGGGTGGTTTTGATAATCTTGGGGCCTGTGAGGGTTCCCCATCCCCTAGGAACACAGGCAGATTAATACTTTTTCCTTATTTGAGGGAAAAAAAAAAGGCAACAAACTGAATTGTGGAAAAATGCATGTATTTATGTGGTGGGATACACTTCAGGTTTGCATTTCCTGCAGGACCAGAGCAGGCAGTATAACATTACCCAAAGTGAGGGAGCAACATAGCTCCTAGAATTCCACTCCAGCCAACGTATGGATTGGGTGTAAACACTGCAGCATCTGGAGGGAACACGCAGCCTCGCAAAGGCAGAAGCCATTTCTGAAGCATGCTGGTCTATTTAAAGGCAGGTCAGAGAAAGGGGGGTCTGGGCTCATGAACAGACTGGGGCAGGACACAGGCAAAAGGAGGGGATCCACCACAGCTGAGCACGAAACTGCTGCCCCACTTTTTCCAAGAAGAACTTGGTGAGAGACAATGATAGCCCTCCTTGCTCTGCAGCCTGGTTTGTTCGACATCTGCAAAGGTTTTTCCCCTTCTTCTCTTGTGCTATCTCGTAATATCTACACAAGCCTATGTATAGAATCTCAATGTGACACACATTTGGCTATACCTTGTAGTCACACACAACCACATTGCTGTACTAAGATATAACTACATCTGATAACCATTAAAATTTAAATATTCCTTTGAAAAGCATATGGCCTTGGGATTAAAAAAACCCACAGTCAATCAAACCATCACAAGTCATCCTTAAATACCAAAATGACAAGTGCACTAGAAATAAAGATTTGAACTTACTCTTTGCATATTAAGAATATCCAAGATTAGAGACTCCAAAGGCAGAAGTGATTAACAGCCACACAACTAAACATGCAGCCAAGCTGTGTTTGCTGTTGGTAGGGAAACTCCAGGTGAGCCTGAGCTCCTGACGAATCCCTGACATGCCGGGTCAGTCCATGGCTCTGAACTACACTGTTTGCAGAAGGCTTTTTTCACTATTATCATCGGGAAGAAGGCAAGAGCTGTCTTCCTTTGAAAGAGTCTGACATACCAGTGAAGGAAGAGACAGCAGAGCAAAACTACTGTGATAAACCTTAGGGGTGAGCAATCCCACAAGAGCCTGGTTCTAGCAGGACTCAGGTTTAACAAGCTCTTCAATTGCTGTGACCCCCTCATCACGAGGGACACTGGGTGTAAGAGGAAGGGCTGTGTCTTAGAGAAAGTACTCCCCAGCAAAAAGAACAAGTCCCTATTTATAAAAGAAGAGTAAAAAAAAAAACAGAGCAAACATAACCATGGTTTTTGTAAGGTCTTAATGGTAATCTCAATGGACTGGATCCAGATTCTGTGGAACCAGCCTCAGTCTCACCTGCTGGTTCCTACACTAAATATTACACGTACATAACTGTCGGCTTGAGCCAGTGTATATTGGCCTCTTCAGATGAAAGAAAATTGGTGTCAGCAGCCTCCTGAGCACATTTTAATAATCAGCCTGATCATGGGTGCATGGCAGCTGCTCGATTGATGGTGTTAGACAGCGAATAAAGAAAGATGCCAGCAGTGCCCTCAGATCTGACATAACGAGGGAAACATCAGTCATTTGGCTAAAAGGCTCATAAAGGCTCCATCAGCTGTGACACAGGAGTCTGTCTTATGCAAAGCTAATGAGGAAATGTGGCAGCGTTAGCATTCTCTTTAGACAGTAACAAGTTGCGAGTGAGCTGCATTTTAGATGAAAAATTCAGTTGAAAACAGGGCAGTTTTCATGATCTTTGCCTAGATAATATCCTGATGTCTGGGACAGACTGTTAGAAATGAAAAGATTTTGAAAGGGTTTTAGGACAGCCATTGCCAATCCCAGTAGCCTGCATATTGATTCCCAATTGATACTGTGTGTACATAAGGATTAGCTCTTCTGACTAGATTTTGACCACCCTCACCATGGATCTCAGACTCACACAGGCTGCTCTTCCTCCCTTTAACGCTGGGAACCTCTAGGTGCCCACTGGTCACCAATTAGCAAGGACTGGGCCCAAACAGAGCTCTCTAATCGATCGAGGCAGACCTGAATGGGCAGCAGTGAAGACACAGCTGCACAACCCAGCCCTGCACTGGCCGGCTGCTTTGTGCCCCTCAGGGCTTGGGAAGCAGCAGTTTGGAGTCATTTGAGAACACTGCCTGTGTCTCCTGTGTGAATATTTTAAAGCAGTCGTTCTTCAGGAGGGTACAAGCAGCTCACCCTGCCCCTGGATTGGGTTGCAGATCGAGCCTGTGAGAACAGCATACCCCGGAGCTGTCAGAAAGGTTGCTTTGGAGGGGAGGGTAAGGTAACAGTACGGAAATGGGGAAGAAGAGACTCACAGATGAACTTTCGCTTTCAGTCAAATTTCCATTTCTAACAACTTCTCCCATTTCAGTTTCCCAGCATGTTGATATATTACACTAATTATAAGGACGACCTTCTCCCCTTCTACATTTTTTTCTTCCTTGCACTGCTCCAGTCAATAGATTTACAGTCTAATGTTATTTCTGTGTATGTCATGAGAGCCATTCCAGCAGCAACAGGGCATTATGAAAAAAGCAGTCAAAAGGTAATTAGAAATCTTGCTGAAATGTTATGTTTGTTACGTGAGTATTACAATGAATGATTCAATGAGCCTCAAAGTTCATCCTTAACATTGATAAGTGGGTTTCTGCCAAGAAACGCACAGCTGGTGACAGCAGGGATTCAGAGTTTGGGAGGGACACACACTTCTAAGGTGAAATTGGAGACAGGGATTAGAATCAGAGAAAACAAAGGAGGTCTTTATTCCTGGAAATGTTAAAGTCATTTTTCAGTGGCAAAGGAAATGCCATTTTTATAGCACATACCTAATCTTTCCCCTAGTTTTGATAGCAGATGTTTAGTTACATAGGTACAAAGTAGTATTCCAGAGCTAGAACAAAGAAAATGGCCATCAGGTTTTCTGACTTTGTTCCTCAGCCACAACGGTTCCACATCACATTGTGCCTTGTATGTGCCACATTGTCTGCCTGTACCTCTAGCTCCACATTAACAAAGCATCTAGAAAAATAAAATATTGATAGGCAACGTTAAGTTGTCAAAAAAGAGATCCCAGCACTCTGGAACTACAGATGTGCAGAAGTTACCCCAGGTTCTAACACTCTATTCCAGGCTGTTCCTGCCCAAAGTTACACTGCTAATTGCAACAGGAATAGTCAATGCAGCCTGCCTGAAAAGGCAATCTGCTGAAATAACAACTCCTGTGAGGTTGTTCCCAAGCACTCTCAATCTCTCTAAGTAATGCTTAATTTTTGTCAGCAGTCCATCTCAACTGCATTTCTTCAGCCCTCTGAATGACCATTTACAAGTTTCAAAATAATACCCATAGATTGTAGCTGCTATTTAAGGTTAATTAATCAATGTTTCTGAACACTGCTGAAGTTCTCCAATGAAAGATATACACACTGAATATCAGTGCTTCAGTGCTATTAGAAGAGGCAAAAAATACATGTTTTTCTTATGAAAATTAATTCTCTGGCCTCTTTTTAGACCTCTATACTGTAAACTAACTTTGTCTAGCTGCTTTCTATGTAGTAATGACTTACAGACCGTAGTACCTTTCCTGGGAAGAGACTTCAGAATTGCACCAGCACTTTAGAACACCCCGTCAGCATCAGAGTTACACTGCAAATGGTTTAAGCACATAGTTTTTTAACAATAGGGCTTTATTTCTGCTGAAAGTTAACATCACTGAGGTATTTCACTATTATCTAACTCCATTTGCACTTACATTTGCTTGGTAATGTGGCTTTGCCAAGTTATAGTAATATAAATTATAGATTATTGTTTTGGGATATACTCTTTTTTCAGTTGTATTTTAGAGCTGCACAATTTGTATGTGGTATTCTTTGCAGTTTACTTTCTACAGCGCATGTGGTATAACCACATTGCCATTTAGTATAATGTATTAGGTTAAGGGTATATACTGCCTAGTTTGTGAGAAGCCAGAGAAATTTTCCTGAGAAATAAATGCATGCCCTAAAGCCATTTCTGCAAAATACTAAATGGTAAACAATTACAATGCTTATGCTAAGCTCCGTGTTAACAGCTGCATGTATTACAGACTGACACACCGAACATTGATACAGCAGGGGCTGCACAGAACGTATTTAAAACCATATTTCAAAACTTGCAACATGCCAACATGCAAATTAATAAATTTTTCTTTCCAAATGTCACCGGCATGGTGATTTCCTGCCAGCCTGAGCGTCATTCTCCTGAAGCAGTAAAAGTAACACAGTCAATCTCTTCTGAATCCCATCTCCCCTGCTTCCTGCAGGGTCCCTGGGAGTTTATGATTCATATTCCAAAAGCTGTACGCAATAGCCCTTTGGGGATATATATTAATGAAGAAATTTTCTCACGCCAGAGCTGCCTCTTTATTGGAGTACGAAGGGTACAGTCTGTTCGGAGCAGCTTTTTAATTTCTCATAATTAACCCTGCCAGAATTAACATCGGTGGCATCACTGACAGCAAATTAAAGAAGCCACATCAGCAGAGTTAAAGCTTTTTCTGCCTTCCCCTCTCCCTCCTCCCCTTTTCAGCCCCCCCATTTTCTGTGTGTTTAAAGAAGAAAGTTCTCAAAGTCTGACAAGACGATCATCCTGTCATTGCACTAAGAGCCCTGCTGGGAGAGGTATGATTAGAGCATTTCCAGACTTCCCTGCCGTTAATACCAACCTATTTCAGCTCTTAACTGGCCTCGTGCCATGTAGATTTGTGGCAAAGAACCATGGTTTCAGTTTCCTTTGCTCTGTGAGGTACAGTGGTTCACCTGATCTCCTCTGTGAGCTGATGGAACCAAGATCTAAAGCCCTCTGCAGCATTCAGACAGCTTCGTCTACTGACAATGTATTAAAAGCCAGATCAGCTGTGCTTTGAGTCTCTTTAATCTACCTTCATACCAGCCCCTTTTACACAATTCTAGGCAGAAGATGAAAACATACTAGGAACACCAAGATACCCAAACAAACACATTTTTCCTTCTGTTAAGCCAAAAATAAATGTGTTTTGATATTCCTGCAGCCACGGCCACTCAAATGTAGAATTCGAGACGGAGAAAAGGGATGGGCTATCAGTGTCCTGCCTGATTTTCTCCACTGCATCTCTGAGAGGAGAGAGGGAGCCTGGAGAAAGCCCAAGGTGGTGAACATCATCGTAAGAGTTACAGTTCAAGCCCCCCTGTCCCGTCTGAGTGCTCTGATCCTCAAAGCCCTAGAGGTCAAAACTAGATTGGCTTACACAAATGTTTACCCCGTTGTTTGATCTTTTGCTGAAAACTGACAAATTATGAAGCTGAAAGGTCTACCAAAGGCAAGATATGATAAGACTGCTGCTGTTACAGTCACATGCAAAGTAACAGTGGATGAACTAAAAACCAATGCTCTTCATTCATCTACCAACCAATTTCTGTGGAAATCATATTTATTGATCCTCTTATTCCCTCTCTATAATCCTAGTCTTTCTTTAGCAATGAATGAAAGTTGTGATCACGGTCACTTTGCTTTCTGCAGAGAAGAACCTAAGGCACACACATCTTTCCACATTATCATGCTAGGAGATGGTGATTTTAAAGCCACAAGGAGAATTTCCAGTACTACCCTGCTACTCTGAACTTGCCTTGTTTCATACTGCCTTCTTCCCATGAGCCTGGCATTGCATCCCACTTAGAATTTCCAAGTGTTAAAAAATTTGCCTGGACTTCAAAATATCGATGTAAATATAGGAAGAAAATTTTGCATAATACTGTATGTGAAGTATCCTCCACTACCTGGTATGATGTCATTGTAAGCATCAATCTAAAAACCCCAAATCCACGAAGCTAATAATATTTTCAAAGATCTGATGGCTTAAGACCAAGAATAGGGATTTCCATCAGCAGGGGGTAGAAGTCAGGGAGAACACAATGGCTCTGAGCAAGCATGTGACAGCTAACAGAGGTGCACACACACTTTCCTCAACAAACCACAGATTGCATTGTAAAACACCGCAGTTGGTGTAGCATTGGAAATGTGCCAGTGCAACCAGAACGAGGATATGCTTCCTGCATTGTCATCTCACTTGATAGGCACTGTTCGAACACAATCTGTGAGCAATTTCAGTGTGCCACAGAGCCCACCAGAGGGAAAGGATCTGATTTACATCAGTGGTCTGAAAGGTCGCAGCGATGATGGTGCTGCAGATTACCTGCAGATATGACAGCAGCATCAATTTCTTGAGACTATAATATTAAGTGTTTGTGTGTGTCTCTGTACATAAAAATATATGTATAGTTCCGTGAGGAGAAACTAAACTGCTAAATAACTTTCTGCATTAAAACCAGGAGACAACTGGGTTTTTGTGAAAGTTGTCATGAACTCAGACTTCTTCTATGACCGGGGAAGGAAAACAACCCTGCCACAGAAAGAGTTTAGGACAGTACTGGTTCCATGAATGTCTCAGTTCACACTGGAAAAAGGAAGGTATGTAGCACCAAAGTACTGGACTCTACCTGAAAGGCAGCAAAAAATGAGGAGAGCCAAACATGCTCTGAAGACAAGCTCTTCAGTTGGTTATAATTCCCACGTAATTTAAGCTGGGAGTTTGTTTTATGGGAATGTCAGTTTTAGTCATCAGTAAATTGTCCTGCATGCAGCTGCAGTCCTGGACCATATTCTTGTCCTCCTTTAACTCTTCTGATCTCTCTAAAAGTCTCAGCATTTTAATTAACTCCCTGTGACTCTTCCCAACAAAGACTACAGCTGAGAAGATTATCAACTGCAGGGGGTTTCTGGGGTTGAGTCCTGACGGTCCTGGGGGAATTACAAGAGGTTTCCAACAGGTAGCTGATATTCAACCCTTCTGAGTTGGTCCTCTTGATTTTAGTACTATTTCCATTACTAACATACATCTTTTTAAAGGTCTACAGATAGACAACTTAGCTGGGAGTGTTGTAGCATAATAAGCCAGGAAAGGGGGAACAGACATGAAAAGAAACAGGCAAAGAGTGCTCAGAGCAACTGGGAAGGTATTTAGAGCTTAGTGTAGAAAAATCTCTGAAGCCATTTGTTCTGTGTATGGCTGCAGTAAAAGAAACAGCAACAAGGACACAGAGATGCACCAACCAAGGGCTGCAATACAAATCATAGGAAGCAAGGTGATTTCTCTAATAACTACTTCACAACTGGAATCCTCTCCACAATTTTAAGCATCACACAGATAAGTTAATTTTACTGTAGAGGGGGTGCAACTTCAGAAACCTTGACTAACCTTGGGTACTTAAAGCTCTCATGTCAAGACAGGCCAAAGTGATTGAATTTATTCCTGCTAGGAAAGAGATAACTTTGAAATAACTGAACAGAAATATTTCATTTCAGATTAGGAAAAATTTTCATGTAGCACAGAGATGTTGGAGACAGGGAGAACCTGTTCATTACCAGTTAAAATAAAGCGAAAACTGTGGCCATCATTTCACATTTGGAAATAAAGAGCCAATATCTGCTATCAGTGACAGCTATAAAAGTCTCATTGATTTCAATGAAAGCTGCAAGTGTGCATCTAATTGAGGAATCTGGATCACAAAATGTAAAGAAAAATCATTCTGCTTAGAGAGTAATGAATATGCCATATTATGCTGCCAAGTAATATTATTGCCACAAAGTCTCAATGAGTTTATGAAACAGATTGATATTTTTATTAGTAGAGAGTAGATTGAAAGAGAGCAACAAAACAAAATGAGGATGAAAAAAGGTAAAAGAAAGCAGGCTTACTGGGCCAAATGGCTTTTTCATGTCCATAAATTGCTAAGTGTATTTCTAATTAATTTCCCAATTCAAACAGCCAGAAATAAAAAACAGGCTTTTGAGTGTGCTGTGAACTCAGGAGAGACTCTGTAGACTTGGGCAAATAATAGTATAAAATGGTTTATGAAACCAGAGGGTTTATGGTCTATAAATAACTTCCATGTATTTTTATTCTTTACACGTACAGTATTACTGAGGACTGGATGATAGCTTTTCACTGCTGCCTGGTTGACTTCTTCCACATACACACCCAAGGTAATGACGATATTGATCCTGAAGAGACATTTTTTGAAACAGATAAAAAAGCCACACAACTGAACTAATAGAAAGGGCCTAGCAACTTTAGTGGTAAAGCTGTGGTCCTTTAAGTGAACAGCAATCGGCCATACAGTTTAAAACCTACATCCTAATAACTTCAGGGGTCTAGGATTAAAAAAAAAGGAAGAAAAAAAGAGTAAGCCATATAAAAGATGACTTATGGCAATTAGTGCCTTTAACAGCCCTTTAGATAGCTACAATATAAATTTTTAGGAATCCAACTATTATTTAAATAAAAAAATACGTAAGATACATGTATTTGTCAGTGTAAACAAGAGACTCACTGAGAAAATGCTTCTGATCTTCAGATTTACAGCATGCTCTTTTTTGGCTAAATGTGCAATTCAAAACATGCCTAATTCCTAAAATCCATATATGTGACACTGCCTGGGTTTCCATGACTACTGCTCTGAAAACCATATTAATTATTCAAGAGGTCCATGCCATTCTCCCTGTGTTCCATAAGGAATGCTGGGAAGCACTGTCTGCCTTTATAGAGCAATACAGATATTTAAAAGGACTGCATCGCTGGCTCTAAATACCACAGATATTTTCTTACAGCACTATGACATCTGCATGATAGGTCCCATAAATATTATCCAAACACTCCAGTGCATCAGTACAAAAAAGAAAAAAAAAAAAAAACAGAAAAAAAAAAAACAAACCAAAACCCCCAAACCAGAAAAACTCTCCTCTTTGCTTTTTTCCTTCTCTGTTTCAGCAATCTTCAAAAAGGTGCTTTAATTCTAGTCCCTGTTTATCATCCTGATATAATCCTATTTTAAACAAAGTCAACTAGCTTGCATGCAGGAGGGATTAATCGCCTGTGTTTTTCTAGAGGATATAGTTTCAAATGGTGAGACTTACATTAAATCAAATTTCTCACATCAGCTGTGACTAAGCAGCTGTTTGCCATATCTGTTGATCTCTGTGTATTTTAATAACCATAATCAGTGCAAGGAACATTCTTTACAGATAACATTATCAAAACAGGCTGTAACAAAGTAAGGAATGTCAGTGCTGGAGCAGTACATGCCACTGCCGCCGTCCTGTCACAGCAGAGCGATCAGTGCCAATCACACCACAGCAGCACTGGCGCATTACGGGGCCAATTACCCAAAGGCAGAGAGGAGAGGAAAGTGGGCCAGATCCCCTTCTAGTGGGAGCAGAACAATGGAGTTACCCCAGATTTATACCTGTGTGACTGAAAGCACAATCTGGCCCAGCATCAATCTTGCCGACACGGAGTCGCTCGGGGTCTCGGACTGGCATATATGTAATACCCAGGCAGCCCTTATGGAAAAAGTCCATAGGATGTAAGAGAAAATGAGAGCTTTTCCGCAGAATTTTGTAAGCCAAACCTCTACAGAAAATGCAACTGCCAAGACACATTCTAGATCTCAATTAAATGCTCTCTATTCCTTCCATATTTTAGCTGCAAAAATAATATTCTTTTTTTAATGACTATATGCTTAGGGAATATTTTTCTGCTAAAGAAAATGCATTTATTTTTTCTTTCCAGAACCTTCAAGTTCAGCTCTATTACATTCTCCAGTAACATCTACAGCATATCAGCTGCACATGCTGCTGCTTTTACCTAAAGTAGGGATTTAACTGGTAAGGTAAATCTGAATTTCCCCAAAGCAAGGATACAGCCTTCTTTTAGCCCTGTCACCACATAAAAAAGTGAAGTGAACAGCAGGGAAAACAGAGCTCCAGATTCAAAGCCTATCGAAGTCACAATACCATGAACAGATCCCTGACTGACACTCCCCGAGCATGATCAAATACATAATAGTAAACAAACCAAGAAGTGCAGAAATATTTTCAAGTCTCAGAACCACAGGAGCACCCACCATGCCTGAGCCTACCTCTCCCCATGTTCTGTCTCTTTACAGTTCATCTTTACAGCACATCCCATTGTCCAAGCTGGTCAGCATCCTGACCTGGGCCACAGCACAGTGGAGGTGCACGAGCAGGACCCATGACAGAGACGGCAGTTTTGTCTGAGATCTCCCACACCCTCTGTCTACCTACTCACCCCCTCCCCACGTCTGCTCACGTTTGCTGGATGAAGATCTCTCCCCCTCGGGCTGTGTACAGCACCAAGCACAATCCTCACCCTCCCTCAGTTCAGCTCTGCCATCAAGACACTGTTATGATACAGCCAATACACTACTACATACAGTGATCATTTACAGTTGCCTGTTTTCAGGGGTTTGTTTTAAATCTTCCTCCCAAACACATTTCACTAACAGGGCACCATCATTACTACTATTATTTACTATTCAGATTGCAGCTCTAGCGCCCACAGTGAGCTTTCTTTATTACTCCCAAGTTCTCACTTGCCATATAAAGTGCTCCATCCAAATACAGATAAAAAGTAATTTCCTCAAGAGCAAGGTGTGAACTGAGCATACTTAATTGTGCACTGTTATATCAACTGTATAATGTTGCAATAAAATTCCAAAACAATGTGATTAAAAATTATACCAAATGAGGATACCTAGGTGCCATAGCCAGTCAAAGCGCATTTATCCAATCTAAATTATATGCTAAGCAAATAAAATAAACATGCAATTTGCTAATTAAAGTGCACTCTCATGTATCCTGTAACCACCATAAATTATACGGTAACATTTAATTTTTTGACTGTTTAGCAATGTTTATGACTGCTTTACTAAATTAAACACAGAACGAAGGGGGCAAATTAGTAGGAAAGCACTGCTTTTCCCCATTTCCTTTCAGATTTATTTTTTCCATAGTTTTATTATTCTGTTTTTAATAATTGCACCTTCCTATTAACAGCATGTTAGTTTTACTGTGGATTTTCTTCATTTTTACTTCCAAAGTGTACGTTCTGCTCTACTCAGTAACAGCTACTCGCTTTTGCAAATTCCCTCCAGTATGGAAGTCAGTTTATCTTATTTGAATAATCCTTTCATAAAAACTCTATGCTGAAAGACCCCACATTTGGACAGTGACAAGAATGATGGGTTTTCCCCCTCAAATAAGACAATGATATTGCAATCCCTTCATTTCACCCAAAACCTACTACCCAAATCACAATGACTGGGTTCTAGTTGAAGCTGTGAGCCTTCCATCATCTGGAGTCAAATGCTGAAGGCATTCCTGGACTCCACTCGAGAGGAACTGTGAGCAGTTGGGGTTTATTTTCTTTTAAAATATAAGAAAAGTCTCTGACTGTTTGCCTGGCAACCAGGTCAGCTGTGTTTTAGACTTCTCACAAACAAGTTTTTATCCCAATTTATAGTCAGGTAAAGAGAAGGAGGAGTGGAAGATGGAAGCCACTGTTCAATCCCTTATCTACTCTTTTTAACAATGGAAATAGCTAAGGGATCTGACTCTCATCCCAGTTTCTTGCTTCCCCATTTACCACCCCTCTTCTTTGCTTTGCACTTGTATAGAAGGCAAAATACCAATAATTCAGAACTATGGATGCAGAATGGCTCATTCTCAAATCTGCACTCAAAACCCAAAATTAGAATGCCTCAAAATTTTCTGTCTGAAGTTTAGAGACCATCTATGCCTAATGTGCTCTGTAAGTTAAAATGAAAGCATCAGACCACAGGGCAACCTTTGCAGTCGGCCATTACCTCGAGCGACAGAAGAAACTGTTCAGTGTTATTAGCACTGGAGCTGATCCACACCCAAGATTTACCTTCAGGCTCCCCCAGCCCCTACATCCCACTGGCACACTAAACCCCCTAGCAATGTGCAGTTCATCAGACTGTCTGGCCTTCCTGGGTAGCAGCACTCCTGAGACAGTTTGGCAGATTCTGATGCATTCAGAAATGCAATTCCAAACCAACACACAACTGCCAAAACACTCAAAGAGTTTTATGCAACTTTAAAGATGATTAAGGGCAAGGAAATCCTTCAGCTGACGCCAAGGATCAACTCCAGGAAGTCCCAGATGGCTGGACCCAAACAGGGTACAGAAACTGCTACTGAGAAAACCTTCTTACAGAGGTCAAAAGGCTTTGCTGGAAGTGCACAATGTTAACATCCTAATGTCAGTAAATTCATCCAAAAGTTAGAATCTTCGCTGAGCCATTTTTTCTAGAATATCCTAGAACTGAATGCTCTGAGAAACTGGTCAGCAGATACTCTGCACAGAGTAGGGCTTCTTACAACAAAGCAACCAGGGAACACTCACTCCAAACCTTTTAGATGCACTTGAGAATAATAATATTGTTTCGTACACGTCTTCCTTTCACAGCAGCTGAGATGAGAGAATCTGTACTTTGTTTGTTACAGATGCCTTTTTAATTGGTATTACTTTGCTGGAAGGATCAATGAGTTACCTCAGTGCTGCCCAATTTGCAGTTTTGCTGCAAGACCTTTTCCCTTAGAAATACTCCTAAATTCCTGTCTTCAATGAAAACTGCCTCTCACCAGAACAAGGAAATAATTTTGCTATCTAATCTGCCTCCTGAAACCTTGCCTAAAGACAGCTCCATTTCCTCAATTGCCTCATTGGTAATTTATTTTTGGGAAATGGGAGGAAAATGCATTTCTTCTTGTCTTTCAGGCCATCCTTTTTCTAATTTTTCCCGCCGACTGGCATTTAATAATATTGCTTCTGCAGTGAACAGAAAGCACTGGATTCTCTTGAAAACAAAATGTTGCAATTTAGGAAAAAAAAAAGAAAAAAAGCCGATTTCTTCTTCTTACACATCCACAGATATATGTTGATGGGGGGGGGTATGACACCATCTCTCAAACCTCTGCTTTTGCCATGTGATGTAAAATAATTTTAAGAACTAGACAGAAACAGTCCCTGCAACCCTGCAGGTTTAAAGATGAATCATAGTTTCTGCTCTCTGAATTATGTCTCCATCTGCTTTGATTTTGGAGATTGGAACTCAATCTTGGACAAAGAAAGTTGATGCCAACAGCTCATGAAGCCAGTGCCCATCAAAGAGATGTGCTGGCTTTAAACTGAATGGCCCGTGTCAGTGAATATTGGGAGGCTGAACACTCCAGTGCAGGGACACCACATGTGAACTGAAAGGACTCAGCAAATGCCTAATTCTGGGGTTATAAAATGGATTTACTTGGCATTGGTGGGGTTCTAGACTCAGTAATATTTGGTCCAGCTGTTTATCAAAGTTAGCACATTTACATATGACCTTCTTCAGTCCCTCCTCCCCTCCTGCCCAGCTGAGAAAAATCAATAGTGCTTTGTTGTAGGGTTGTGAGAAATTCCAGAAGTGCAAGATAAGCTACTCTCTCAGTTCAACCCTAATAGCCAATGGAGCTCAAGGGAACTCACAATTACCAGGGCAATGGCTCACTATTTCTGTGCTATAATGACTTAAGACTATTTTAATGCTGGGAAAAAAAACAGTTGCCATGATTTCCAAATTTCTTTTTGCAAGATACTTACATATTACCTTCTTACGAGGCCTGAACTTTTGGACTAATGGAATCAGAAGGTCTCTCACCCTTCTCCTTCTTCTCCCAACATGAAAAAGCAAACTTATTTTCAAGTAAAAAACACTAGTAGAAAGCATTTTTAATTAATTCCCAAATTATTCAGAAGAGCCCATTTTATAGGAAAAAAAAGCAACTGAGTTACAATAGAATTCAAGCATCTTATTTGTAGAGCAAGATTCATCTCTGTTTTACCACTGTGAAGCCAAAGTAATACCACAGGGCTGAATTGTATTAGACCAGACTTCCCAAAAAAAAAGATCACAGCCCTGCCTGTCGACCTCTGCGGGATTTTTGCCTAAGTGATCATTGCAAGATAAAGCCTTTTGACATAAAGAGGAATCAAACTGAATTTTAAAAGAAAAATGTGTAACAGAAAATGCAAGGCAATTATCTGATTACTAATAGGAAGAGGTACAGAGCCACGAAATATAATGTTCAAGGGATTATCCAGCTTTGAACAATGCTTGCTTAACAGCTGCTACCGAACTGTGGTTTGTGTACTTGGCAGAGAGTTTCATTAATGATAATCTACAGTGTTTACAGCCCATAGGCCTCTAAATATGTTAAGAACCTTTTTTATTTGTATTTTATAATCCTTTTCCCTTATGTTTTATGTTTTTCTTGATATTTTTGAGATCTGAGGGGGTTTATGTTTCAAAATGATTCATTCTGCTCTGACAACTGCAGAGCAAGATTGCAGTAAATGTTCCCTTGTTATCAAGACTATGTATTTATAAACAGAAAGGAAAACCATCAAAATTCATACCAGGATTTGGATCACCACCAGCTAATACATTCAGATGCCAATATACAGTGCTCCATTGTTTACATGTGAAAGTAAATGTCAAACAGAGGTGTCTTTGCCAGTTACTAGATATTCCTCAGTCACTCCTTGGCTCCGTCAGGTTGCAGCAAATTGAAACTGCCTTATTTTTGACATTGCATGTGACCTGAACTTCATTTAGAGGAATCCTGCAATTATTTTAAAGGTACAGTATTGATTAAGACCTAGATTTGCTTTAAAATTTGGTTTTCAAATGCTTCCCTGATCTGTTCTCTATGGCAACACTTAGGTAACATCAGGAAAACAGAACATAATTAAGAATATAATTTTGTTGTGGAGGGCATTATGTATAATGCAGTACACTAGGAAGATCATCACGATTCAAACGCCAAGTCACTGAGTCCTGGCTGCAATGCTTTGAACACACGCTATTTCAGTGGCCATGATTGTGTCACGATAAAACTAAAGGAGGTTATTACTTCAAAGCAATTAGCGTAGTTAATTCTGACACAGGGCAGCACATTTCTCCTTCAGTCTTTCCCCCTCTTTTGTGCGAGCTCGGTGGCGGCGGCCGCGCTCGGCTCCGGAGCCTCCTGCCAGGCAGCGCTCGCTGGGGACGCGGCACTGCAGAGGCTCCCCGCGCCCACCGCGGCTCCCGGGGCCGCGCGGTCCCCGCTCCAGCTGGTCCCGCAGGCCCAGGGACAGCGCATCGCAACCCGCAGGAGCTCTGGGGTTTTCACACTCGCCCTCCCGAGCGCTGAGCTGCTGAGCCAGCCTCGCTAAAATGTACACTTGAAAGAAATCCTCTCCCCTCCTGATCACTATTGGTTTCTATAGAAACAAGAAGGAACCTCTGTTCTTCTCTAAATTTTTCCCCTAATGCTTTTTGCAGACTGTGTGAAACCAATTTTTTCTAAGTTTTTTTTTTATTATTTTTTAGACTCCACAGCCCTCCGTTTCTAACCTCATTCATCCAATTAAAGAACAATAGGTTAGATAAAAAATGGGCATGGGGTTTAAATTTTAAGCAACTCAATCCTGTGCATTAACTATCTGTGGTCAATCCATCTCTCCTGGGTCATTTTATGACTCAAGCATTTCAAAGTAAATAGTTTAAAACAACGGTACATCACAAGAGTTAAAAGGGGTCAAGAGGATATTTACTTAACCACTAGTTGACTTTTTAACTTAGAAATATTTCAGCAGTTACTGTATTTAAATGAAATCCATCTCCTCAGCATCCCCATAAATTACTCTAAAACTCCAGGATTCCCATCCACGTTGCGAGTCACCACCCCAATGCCTGAAACTTCTTATTTAGAGAGCTATGATGTTTGCTTGCTTTGTTATTGTGCCCTTCTCTGGAGACTGCATTTGCACAGGAATTGCTACGGCATGTAAATACTCTATCTGCCTTGTCGTAATCATTACGCAAATACACTTGCAGTCAGTCATATATAAAAAAAAATAAGGGCTGTTGAGCCATGAAAAATTGCTCTAACACAGGTTGGACTTAAAAAAATTAGAGAGGAAAGTCTTTACAACAAATAGACGACAGTAGCCAGGAGTGAAAGGACTAATACAAAGATGTTATTTGGGATCTACTGTTCTCTCCTATCGCAAAATAAAGGAAGCGATAATCATTATTCACACCATGATGATGCAACTTAATGCTGTTTTATAAAAACAAGAATGAGCACTCATTTTCAGCGCACACAACTTTCTTTTATTGTCAATTCATATTTACTCACACGTTTACTTGGATAGTTTAATATTCATGCACATACAAATCACTTACTGTAGGTAGTGAGTTGAGCTAAACAGAATAGAGGTTGATTATATCAGGCGACTGCAGATGGGACCAAATTGATTCCTGATGTCGTACTAACACAGTAAAGTGACACACAGGACAGCTTCTGTCCACAGGTCTGAAGGAAGAATTCAGTTCAAATACTGGGTTTGCTACTGTTGCTACCTCACCAGCACTGTCAGATTATCAGCAAAGATAAGAATGGGACAGTCATGGAGCTGCAATCTCTGAAGTATTATTTGTTTTATAATCCTACGTTAGCCTCTTTTTGCTTTACATGAATTAAAATCCTTCTGCAGGTGCTAAGAATATTATGAGAGTTGTAAACTGAACAAAGTGCTGTGTCAGATTGCTCCCTACTTAAACTCCAAGTCAGCACACAATCCTTGTACCACTATATATAATGTTATGACTTTCAGCATCAGCTTTGAGGGTCTAGCACAACAATGTGCTGGGCTGAAGTCACCTCAAAGCCCTTGGTGGGTCTCGTTAAGGCTGTTACTCAAAAAGATATTTTTTCTCAAGGAAAAAGGAAAAAAAATGCACTTATTTTATTGTTTCTTTCAGTAAATAACTTGTCTCATGTTTTTTAATCTATTTTTTCTTGTTAGATTCAACATGGCAGCTACAAATGCAAAACTAATTCAACACAGAAGTAATGAATAAAAAAACATGCCAGTGTTATATTTTTTGCAAAACAGTCTATCATAGAAACAGCTGTTCAATATTAATTGTTTCACATTGCCAGAAAGAACTTGTCCCGTAACTAACATATTTTCAATTTCTTGGAAAAACAATTATGAAGTGTTTGCTGCATAGGCACTAATCACACTAGAAGTCATAAATTTGCAGAGGTTTTGTTCCATTTCACCATAGAAAAATATTCTGTCTATAAAGAACCATTTTCAGTATTCATTCCACTTTGTAATATTTATGACAAAAAAAAAAAAAAAAAAGGGAGAGAGAGAAAAAACAAAGCCAAAAATCAAACCAAAAAACCCAACAGTCCCAGCACAGAGTGGCACTCCTCAAAGGTTAACATAAGAAAAGAGGTATATGACTGGATTGCTTATTCCAGCACTCAGCAGTACATCAATGATACACTGATATTAATAAGGATGGAAACATCGAATGCCTGGTGATCTGCCAAAAAATTGTATGGTACCTACTATGCATTTTCTCCTTCTGTCTCTCCAGAGGGAAACAGCTCTGTAGGGCTTCATGCACAGACACTTATTTTAAGGGATATATTGGTCAAAGGCGGGGAGGCTGAAAATTTCATGCCAAGAACCGGAAGAAATGTGTGCCACAGCTAACTATTACTGTCATACCTAGAAGGAATTTAATATATGCTAAACTCAAAGTGAACAGATATATGATGTAGAAGAGTGCAAGACTTACTAACTTATTGTTAGTTCAGAAATCTCTGTGAAAGTACAGAAACTCTCTTTGCCAACATTAGACTATACTGAGGCCTGCATGTCCTTAATAGGGCAGTGGGGAAAGAAAAGCCACCTTATTGAAATTATACAACTTCTAGAAGGAGAAAAAAATATCAACATAAAAACCCCAAAAACTTTAGAAGCAGATGCAGTGATATACTTTGTTTTGGGAACAGCAGAACATGCCTTCCTTCTTTACCTTACTCCTGGTTTACCCTACATACAACTCCAGGCCGCACCTGCGCGTGGCCACCTCCAGCTCTCGTGACAGAACCCTCTGCCTGTTTGCTGTGGCTGCTATTACAAGATTATGTAGCAAAACAAGAATATCCAGTTGTTGGTCATTGATTTATCTATAAAACAGTAACTGTAAAAATGATAAAAGAGGTTCTGTACTAGACAGTCTTGTGAAACAGTTTATTACTTAAGCATTAATGACCCGTTTAGAGGTCTTTACTGGTCAGGTAATGACCAGCTAAAGGAGTTAAGGGCCCGAGGCAAAGCACTCCAATAAAACCCTGCATACAGCATGTGTTTGGTCCCTCCAAATTCTATTAGGAAAGAGAAGCGTAAAGGGTAATGAAAGACATGTCCGAGAGGCACTCGTATCAGCCCTCTCATTTTATATTTGGCATAACGCACATGGCCTTATTCCAGCGGCACAAATCATTCCTTGTTTATACTACCACCTATCACGGAGAAGAGCAGTAACCACAGCCGAAAATGGCCAGCCATGATGTTAAGGACCCTGTTGCTTTGGGCAAATAAACCTTCCTCCAGCTGACAGAACCCATCCTGCTATTGGAACACCCACTGTCCTTTGCACCTACAGAGAACGCGTGCTCCAAAGGAGAAGGGAGCCAGTATATGCTGCCAGGCATCTCAGCCAGTCCTGCTACTCCTAAATCTTACTCCAGTAGTATTAAGGGGGGAAGGATTAAGTGCTTTCTGTATTCCTATGCAATTCCACTTGAACATGAATGCCCACTTGCTTTTTACTGTTTGCATTATGAGAAAAGGCATATTAAAGCAGGAGTTTAATATTGATATCTCCACTGTAAGACTGAGACAGAACAGCTGTATATATATACTTGCCAGTAAATTAGAAGCCAGGGGTTGGAACACTACCCAGGGCCTCACTCTTGGCTTCAGAGGCAGGTGAAACACTCGGGCCCACACAACCGCCGCATCTCGCTATTACAACCCCACAGCAGCATTGATTTTGGTCCTGATTTACAGCATCAATTGTTCTTGATAAGAGCCACTTGCCAGCACTACTCAGAAAAAAAGTAAAATGCAATCCAGGAGTGGAAATTAGAAACAAGAGAGGATAAGAGGCTAAGAACTGCTAGAAAAAATGTGTCAAGATTCCTGTATTTGCAGAACAACATGTTCTAGGTACAAGCAAGTTTATTTGCTCAGCATTTATTACTGTCTTCTCAACAGTAAAATGAAGATAAAGAGCATTTTGATGACTTAGTCAAAAAGTTACTTAATTTCACTGTCACTTCCTTGCCTATAGTGTATTTCAGTGTTTATTTTAAAAACCACTCGGCAGTGTTTACATAACTAATTATAATAGCTTCTGTAGAGTATTTCTAATTTTTTTTTGCATGTAAACAGCTTTTTAAGCCATGCTCATTTCAGACCTTAACAATCCTTCAGAGCCATTGCAGCTAATCATATAAACACACATTAAGCCAACTTTAACTGATCTACTGAGTAGTGAAATGGTGGCTTAACACTTGCACCTTCCAGCTTTCAAGGTTAAATATCTCAGCGCTTTATTTCAGACCATCTGAAGTGATCACAACACAATCTAGGCATTTACTAAAATTAAGTTCTCCATCAGAAGTGGGCAGAGCAGAAAACATACACAATGTTAAATAGATATGATTATTTCTACAGCTATGCACTTTGGAGAGCTAAGGATAAAACTATAATTCAGGCCCTAACTAGAAGTTGATTCAGCATGCAGCACAAGGCCTGAATTCAAACCAGAGCACTTCTTCATTTTTTAGAGCCAAATTACAAATTTTTGCAACACAGGGTTAACAGCAAAAGTGCTGACACTACACTAAGTGTATAGTGGCGCCTGCAAGCAGCGCTATAATTAATCTAAGTGTACTGTCATTACACTAAACACTGCTTCTGCAGGATCATTCCAAATCATGAGGCTCTTTCTCTGTTTCTCAGATAACATGCAGTTTATTTCCAATCATGTACGTTTCCAGTCGTGGCATGATTTGCTAAAGTAACATTAGGTCTTGAAGCAATATCTTAATCAAATCAGAATCTTCTTCTGTAAAACAAATCTTTGGCTCTTGGAGAATTAGCAACATCTAATGCCTTAGGATAGAGATGTGAAACTGTGAGCTGAAAAATGCACTGCTGGAGACCATACTCAGCCTTCTTGCTTCTAGCCATTTACAAGTACATCTATCTAACCTCCTACCTACACACCTCCACTTTATATGCTCATAAACCACCAATGCAATATCTAAATTATACCCTGAAAACTCCAGGTTTGAAATGGGTTGTATGAAAATTCACCTCATGTGGTTTATTCATTTCTGCAAGAATACAAGGCTCTGATTCCTTTTGGATGGAACTCATTTAAACAAAGCCCAACAGCAAACACCCATAAATTAAAGCATTATTGGTATTTATGAAGAGGCACATGTAAACTGAGTGAATTTTGTGTAAAAGACTTAAAAAAAGGAAAGAAGTGGAATCTTGCATATAAAACACTAACTGCATTCACAAACTTATTAAGTACTTTGTGAATTAATACTTTGAAATACGCATTACAAGGAAAGAAAAAAAATGCATCCTGTCTGGAAACCTGTTTATTCACACGCATTTCAGATTTCTCTCCTAATGCCTCCCACATCCACTGAAGTGATAATGCCTTAATAAACTAAGAAAATATGGGAACAGAAGGAATTTAAGTATTTCACAATATCTGTCTGAAGCTAGTAATTTATAATGGATATAAATTTATCCAGAATATATTCACTTTACTTCAACAAAAGCTATATTTGAAGCAATTGTCTGCTTCAGTGAACTATGAATATGTTTACCAAATTAAAAAATGTATACCAGAATTACTTATTCTTTACTTTTCATATGCAGGTCACTGATGAAAGATCAATCAGAATTCTACAGCAGGATTTCTATAGTTGTGACACTAACATGGAATTGGTATGATAAATTCATGTAGATCACTTTGGAGAACTCTCAGACTCTTCAGTGTAGAGCGGGGTAAATTTATTTTAAATGTATTTTTGGAAAACTACAGAGTAAAAGTCAATGACCAGATGAGAAGCTGTGGCCACTGGGCCAGCACTGACCACAGAGCTGTTCTGCACCTTCACCCTTTGCAGAGTTGCAACAGTGAGAATTAGACAAAACATCTTCAGAAGCACATGTGTTTAGAAGACACAACCACCAAGCAGTCATTCATACTAAAGGCTGATGTGCTGGAAAGTCAAGTTATATTTTTCCATCAATAAGTGTATTTCATCCAGTAAACAAAGAGGACTGCAGTACACATCCACATACACACATACTGAGAGAAGCCACAAAACATGCCTGATACCTATTCTACATTTCAAGAATGATTAATGATTACAGGCATATGGTCCTAACCCATAGTGTGTCAAAACCTAGAGCAAAGTAATATTAACAAAGTAATCATACTTATTCTTTCATATCTAAAGATGGCAGTCCAGAAACATTTTAATTTAGCAGCAATTTTGCTCCCCTCCTTGTGTCGGCAGTGGCATTCATGCAACTGCACAGGCAGATAGACCAGGAAATTAATCTGGCTGCAAAGCAATTTCCCTCCCTCCCATTCCCACCCCCACAAAAGAGAATGAGCAGGACCATTCAGCTGATCTGAATCACAACGTGACATCCTAAAGCCAGTAGCAGCACAAGGCAGACAGAACAAATGCATGGCTGGGGTAACACTGGAGGGCAGGACAGCATTTGTCATGTATGTGTCAGGTGTAAAGTCAATGAACAAACACACCTACAATTGACAGTGTCCAGGCTGTGATATGTTACAGATGCTTACATGAATATCCAAGGTTCATTATTCCCTTTGTCTTTTCAAGCTTTCCAATTCTCACCTTTGGAAATCCAAACTGCCTCTGGCTCAGACAACCACATATAAAATGTACCACTGTAACAGCTACCAACATGACCATGTCCTTTGTGCCAGGCAGCAGCAGCACATCAGGCTATTGCTACTGAACTGGAATGGCCAAACTCTGCCAGCTCTGCTACAGCCTGTAGGCACACCTGTAGTTAGGAAAAATAAATTTAACATCCACAGGACAGACACAGAGTCCACCAATTTGCTTGGTGGGGTGATAGTCTGAAGTATAGACCGACCGTCAGAAAGCTGCTGAGAAAGAATATCCTAGGCCAATGTCCTAAAACATTCAGAAAGAAGTGACCAAGGGTGTACTGTCCCCTGTTGACTGAAGAAAGATGTCAGCAGCAAGAGACAAGGTGGTTAAATTGTGTGCCAGGTGATATTCCACCACTAGCCACATCTGGTTAACCCTCCACATCACCAGGTCACAAGCGTGCCTGAGAGGACAGGTGAGTGCAGCAGGTTTTGAGAGCCAGAGACAGGTCCTCAGCTAATACCTCCACACCTACTTAACCCCCTTCACATTTTTAACATTGTTTCCTCAGCAGCATGAAAGATCTGCTAAAACCAAAGCAGCCAATGACAATGGGAAGCAATGAGTGCTTGGGACGCAAAGCACCCCGCCATGGCGTGCAAGCCACAGACACCAGGTCCTGTTGCCCCTCAGAGGCAATGTGTTCACTCCCACGGCACAACAGCAGATCACATCTGTCAGCCAAGACAAGAAGTAGGAATCCTGGTTATTTTGTCCCATTCCTACCAGCTAGAAAACACAAACACTTCCAACCAAAGACCCGACCACCCTCCCCAAGTGAATCCCAGGCCACAAAGCTACAGGATCAGACTTACTTCTGGTGCTGCGATTGCTGCATTTTTGGTTGTGTTGTAGCTCATCTTCAGGCAGGTGCATAGAGGCCGGTTCATCCAGGATATCCTCCTGCTGGTGAGAGCAGCAGCCTCTGTCCTCTCAGGGTGCTGAGAGTCCCAAAGTCATGCTTTCTCTGCCACCAGGTTATTACAATAAAGCCACAAAGTACTATTACGGCAGCAACGTTTTTTGAGGGTTTTTCTGCCTTCAAGGAGACAAGATGGGCTCAGTTATCTCACATCAGAAGAGGGCTGTAGGCACCAGATCATTAGTGGGCAGATACAACCCTGAGTCAGAGCCGTATGCCAGCCCTAAAAGGCAGGAGCTCAGACATCATCGTGTATCCTGCATTTGCTAGTGGCTAAATCTAGTGATTAGTCAGCACTGAGAGCTGCTGAATCACTCTTCAAAGGCACCTATCTCCCTGCTGACATCAGCGAGGCAGCCACGCACTCCACTGAAATAGCCTGGGCTGCTCAGCTGCGGACAGGATCCTTTTACTAAGCTTGCACAAGGCCTGAGCTATGGTTCAGAAACCTGATCCCTGACCTGCCACAATATACAATAATAATATTCATATGCATAGCAAAAAGATGCATTTAAGCTTGTATTAGTCGTTCACATAATTTTTCTGATAACATAATTTGAGATGTAATGCAATATTTACATTCGGTCTTAAAAATTATTAATTTATTTTAAAGTCTTTTAAAGTTCTTTTCAATTCAGATTCTATCTCTCATTATTAATTGTTTGGGTATTAATTATTTTAAATTAAATGAATGTAGACATTGATATTCATAGAAGACAAATGACATACTAAGCAGATGAGACAATTAGCATGAATAACTTCAATAAGCTTGAACTCCCCCAAAATCTCTTTTTTGATTAAAAAAAATATGAAAATATTTTTTAAAAAATTCACAAGATTAATATCGTGATTCTTTAACATTTTACTGACCGTGACAGACTTCACCTGGTTAAATCTGAATTCTGTCAACTCTCATAGTAACAAAACCCCGTCTCAGAGATAAGGTGCTCTCCACAGGGGCCAAACAAAAGCTAATCAATATTTTCTAGCTAAAGGACAATCTTTGAGTCAAGATCTGTGCAAGGAAAATCTTTAGCCAATTCTTAGAGGAAACCAACTACTTAGAAACACATAATAAGCAATTAAACTTATTGCTTCAGAATTTTACAGGAGTTCTAAAGAGTGGCAATTATTTTCACATGCTAGTGGATGAAACTAAGTGTAAACAGCACTTAAAAATGATGCATGAGACAGAAAATATTTGTGACATAAATCGGAAAAACTAATAGAGTAAAACTCCTGCTCCTCAGCGATAAAACTGAACAAAAGGCATGTTGGTGTACTGGGGCTTTGTTCATGACAGAATTTTGGTATTGTTCTAACATCTACTTTGACAGAAAATGGCTGTTAAGCCCTGTGTGAAGAATACAGTTAAAATTTTTCTTCTTTTCCGTTTCTTTTTTATATCTGAAATCAATTAAACGATAATTAAAAATTGATTTTTGAATGCTTAATCCTGTACATTTGTGCCATTTTTTTTTAAAGTAGGCTTTTGTCCCTTCTGGGGAGACTTAAATATCATTGAAAAAAATCCTCAGGACTTTTCTTACCAAACAGTGGGATTTATAACAGAGAGGTAAATCCTCCTCTCCTTTTTTTAGAGGAGTGCTCCTGTCAAAGTCAATGACACTGCAGCATCCTTGAAAAGCAACAGAGCTCACACTGTATCACCCACTGGAGTCAACAGGAGTGCCAGGAGGATGATAAACAGAGCTATGTTTCAGAACCACTTTAACACCTAAACAGAGACAAATTAGAAACGCTTAGGGGAGGTGTGTACCAGAGAGGTTAATACAATTCCACGGAATGTTGCAGCTTGGTTCACATCTCCAATCTGTCCACTCACAGTGTGGCAAAAAGTCAATATATGTATTTCAAGAACTATCAGTAACTTCCCCACTAAATCCTGGTTGCACTATGACCATGGGAGGCTTCCAAAAGATGCAAGTTACATCAAACAGACACATCTAATATGTCTGTGCTTGAGGGCTGTGAGAAGGGCCCCATCTGACCACGAGAGGGAGAATTGAATCATACACATTGTTTATTCACACACATTTCCATCTCAAACCAAGTTCACAAGGAGTGCAGTTCATAACTTCAATATACCCAGGGGACTCACGGCACAGCACTGAGATCCCTGCTTGTATGTGCTTAAGGGAAGAGGGAAGAAAACCAATCCACAGAACCTCTCTTTTATCAAGGGATGCTGAAGCACAGTCAGGAGTGGTGGGAGTCAACAGGAAAACACCACTTGGACATACAGGGTATGAGCTTTCCTAAGGATCTTACGAAAGACTCAGGAAAGCTGTCACAGATTTTTTTCAGATGTGGCCATTGCTTTGTGGTTTCCACCTCAAAAGAGATACTGGTGTTTCTCTCCTGGGACTACCTGTTTCCCAAGTGCCACTGATGCTTCAGTCTGTATGGGTGGCTGGCTAATTTTGACATAGGCTTTTAGATGCTAGGTTTAGCTCCTAACATTTCTGCTTGTTTGGATTTTGTCAGTCCTATTCCTCATATGGAAGACAGCAACAATTATGACCACAGTCCCCCAAAAAGGTGAAAGATCTCGATGACAGTATTTTCCACAAGGAACATGGACACTGAAACCTGATCTTTTCCTCAAGTCTGCAGACCCAGAGTTTGCTGATAACCCCTTTTCGGGCCCACTGCAAAGTTCGTCTATTTCCTGGCTGCTGGGGAAGTCACAGATTGAGGAATGTATGAGGCTGTCGTGAGAGGTTTATGTTTATTACATTTATTGCTGCTGATAGCAATAACTAAGAACAGTCCCCACTGTACAGGACTTTGCAGATCTGCAATAAGTCCTTGTGTTCTGGTCGAGTTTCAGTGCTTGGAGAAGTGCAGAGTAATAGATGTAAATAAATAAATTACAACATGTGGGCTTTTTCACCCAGCTTCAAAACACACTCCCATTCCTCATTTTTCAGGATCAACGATTCCTCACACTCACTCCTGAGGATTTGCTTTATTTACAAAAGAATTCATAACCATATGACAAAGCCTATCTCAAAGCTTCCTGGGGTTATTTGTGACTGGAATTATCACAGGCCAGTTATGAGAAATTTGAGGCAGCATTAACTATAGAGCATGTTTTGTTTGTTGGCCAGGATGTCTGGACCTTTTACTGTACTCCAATATATTATGGAAATCTCCAGCCAGCAAAAGGAGATGGGAAGAAAAGCAAAGCACATCCCAGCAGATGTGACTGGGTCCCAAACCGTACTTGTCAGCAGACAGATCTGGAAACCCCATCCCAAGCCAACAGTAGTTTTTTAACAAACTGATGTTTAATGAACATCTACTTATCTCCAAAACAACAATACATGATTAACATTCTCCTGCTTTGGAGGCATGCAGCTCATTTTTCTCCACTGGATTTTGATTTTTTTTTTTTCAGAACACAGCTAAAATCTAATCCTACTCACAAAAGCCAGCCTGTATCTGACATGCAACAGCAATATAGGAACACCTGAGCCACACTTCCTATGCCACTGCAGCTGCAACAAAATTAATGAGCTGACCTATCTCAGAAGGGAGCGAAAACAAACTTTTCCTGCACAATAGCAAGAGCTTTGTTCAGAAATAGGTCTACTTACATTATTTCATGCTTATAAATAGAGTTATATATGCTTATTTGAGAGGGCATTTTGAAATCCAAGACACAGAAAACCAACCGCTGCTCAATTACTATGCCATGGCTGTACTGAAGCTTGGAAAACCACAGATCACCAGCCCATTTTCCAGCTGTGTGGAGAAACCAGCTGCAACTCCATCATCCTGTATGATGCTGCAAAGAAGCATCTTAAGAACACACAGATGTACGGTACACACATGGAATGGTAATATACATGCCCTGCACCATGCACATGTATACATAACGCATATATGGATGTTATCATACAGCACCCAAACGACACCAGCAGCTACAAAGGTGTGTGCACACCTTCACAGAGCTATGTATGAGATCTCTAAAGTCTGAGAACCCTCCCCAGCACACACTCAGGGTCTGTTTATGGACAGTGTATCCCAGATACAAGTGCAGCACGTCCCCAGAGCTATGGGGCAGGGAATGGCATGGGCGTGGCACATGCCTCCCCATGTCCCTGGAGCAGGGCATGCAGGACAGGGCTGGAGGGCACAACCACCGATCCACGTCCCTGATCAAAGGGTTTCTTCAGAGGCAGAAGGGGAGAGGTCCTGCCCCCAGGGACTGCCAGCACTGACACAGCAGAATCAGTTTATTTAGGTGGGTACTTTCTGGAAGCTCAAAAATGTGCAAAGAAGTTTAAGTGAGTTTTGCAAGTCCTGCTGAAAGCAGAGGTTCTCAGTGGACCAGTAAAGCTGGCCAGTGATACTAGAAAATACCAATGCCAGCACTTCTGATAAGCAGGTTAGCCTGCAATGCTTCAGCTGCTATCCTTGGTGTCACTAACTGCTTCATCCTCAGTGTAATTGACTCCAGGGGAAAACAAAAGAAGGGATTTTGTTTTGTTTTGACAAATCCACTGCAAGGCACCACACTAAGGTGCCAAAGGCTACTTTGTATTTACAATGCTGATGATACGCACAACTCAGAAGTTTCCTGACCTCAAGTACAAACACAACATGAAAGGTGATATATCAAACTGACACTATCACAGCTAGGAAAAAAAAAGAAAAGAAAAGAAAAACACCTCAGATTTATACCAGGCTTGCCTGCCTAGCATAAATAGTAACATCAAGCTTGCAGGCTTTGTTATAACACTGTTTAGAAGTTATGTGATACAGCACAAGGGCAAAACAATCCAAAACCAAATGGAAAGTGTTTCCAAGCATAAACTTAGAGGAACAAGAGGAAGAAATTTGCTGAACCTGGAAAGAAACTTTCAAGTTCACAGAAGTAACAGCACATTCAGGCCTCCAGTACCCTCCCTTTGTCTTCATGCCTCATCTTACCTCCGACCTGCAGGCTGTGGCACCCCTGTTTATTGCTCCCACACTTTTTCCACCATACCCTTGTGCATGTGTGAGTCCTAGCCCTGCAACAAAGGGTTTCAAGCAAGCCCTTAAACACACACCTCCCAGAAAGTCTCTGTACCTCAGGACTCTTTAGACTGAGGCATTAATAAAACCACTACTGGAAAGTCCAGAACAAAACAGGCTTNAAAAAAAAAAAAAATTATTTTTATCTTATCTGGAATCAAACAGAGGGATCCCATACTCAGACTGACATTCACCCCCTCTGTACATTTCAGGCATTTTAATTTTTAAGGAAGAGCACTCATGGATTTTGAGCTGTCTCAATCAGGTCCAACAGCACAGGCCAGAAGCTGCCCCACTCCGTTCCACGATGCTCCAGTACAATTGAGGCAAAAGGGAATTTTTTTTAATAAGAAAGTAGGGATGGATAAAAATAGCACTACACAGCATCTAAATGAAAGTAATAACGAACAGAAAAATTTGCAGTTGTAATTGTATTTAATGTCTAAATGACCCATTTGGAGAGAGACACTAAAATAAGTCACTCACTTTATAAAAGATAAGATAAAAGCATCGATCATAAGTGTGAACATAGTAAAAGCAGACATTTATAAAATAAAATTTTTTAGTGCTTTATATAACCTTTCACACAGACGAGACTAATTGTGGATATTTTGAAAATATTAATGTTAATAACATGGAGATAGTATTGCATTTCTTCCAAAGAACATACATTTGAATGACAATATTTATAATATGAGCTCTGTATTGTAATTTAATTTAACCATGAAACCAATTTCTGCCTTCAACATTTTATGTTTTACAGTATGAAACAGAACATTATTTGCTGTAATGTAGTTTATTTAACCTTAACCTGATGTGGTGCAACAGTGAATACAGATACACTCAAAATGTTAATAATATGACACACTGAGCTGATTAAAATTTCAATTGTGTTTCCTCCATCTCCTTTGGAAAGTTAATGAATTAATGAATCTTTAAAGGACAGTCAGGGAGGCCTTAAAAAGAAGATGCCTTTTTGAGTAAGGAGAGAAAGTGGCAGATTACAACTTAATGGCTTCAGAATAATGGTAATTTCCCTATTTTCTTCACTTGCCTTAGCTCAGCTAATGGCTTCATTAGTGTCCACACTCTCAAACGAATAATAGAGGACCATGTCACATCCATCTTAGTCACATCACAATAAAACCGTTAAATACAATTCAGCTACCTGCCTTCTGCCAGTCTGGGCTACGAGGCAGAATTAGCAGCACAATCAATACGGAATCCTGCTATTAGATTCTTTTTCCTTTAAAAAAGGAGTGTATCATCAGGTATAATCATGCAGTGCTATTTAACTGCAGTGCACATTTTATGCTGATTAGGTAACTAGAATTACTCAAAATGGACATAAAATGAAGGGGAAAAGAATTCTGCTTGATTTACACCTATACATCAACCCCCCCCCCGCCCGGCCCCAAATTCTGGCTTTATTTGATAAAACTGATGGGTTACCTCAAAATCACCACAGATGTATCACATTTTTCATGACATCCCCTCTACCAAATCATTTCACAAACCAGGCTAATTAAGCAGCTAAAAACCTCCTTGGCTTTAGCTACCTCTATCTTGGGAGCAGAAATTCCATTCAACCAATTAAAATTTTTGGAAAAAATTCAGTGTAACTGAATATAGCTCCATCAAAAGATACCAAGCCTGATGCAACAAGTTCACAAACTGATCTTAGCACTGTAAAAACAAATGGGAATTATGATTTTTTTAAAATATTTTAAGGACTTTTAATTTTCAAAATAGTTGAATTTAAATTATTTTGTGATCATTAGTTTTAAACTGGATTTAAGCAGTGCTGTGCTTTTTTTTTACTCATTATGTGGTTTGGCTACTCTGTGCAACATGAAATCTCCGTTCAAGCATATTTTTCTCATTATAAACATATTTTGTACAACAATTAATATGCAGGCTCTTTAACAAGAGTGGTTGAAACATGCACACTTGGCAAAATCTAATGTACAAGTACTATTATTCTCTACTTTTTATCTGTGGAACCCAAAGGAGCAAGCTCCAACTTCTACCTTGCTGAACTGCAGCTGGCAGCAACACACAAGTAACAGGGGGAAGAAAATGGCCCGTTTAATATATAAGGAAAATCTCAAATGCTTCAGGCAAGATTCTGTTCTCAGATCACACCACAGATCCTGACTCCAGCGCTCTGCCCCTTCTTGACCCCAGTATCTAACGCTACCAGAAACTACTACAGACATGTAGAGGCAGAGCTTTATTGGATCATACCAATCTAAGGCAGGATTTTGCACAAAAGGATTCCTGGACTGATTCCCCAATTCTCTACATAACCCTGCCATAACCACATCCAACTGACGTCCAGGAAGAAACTGCTTTGTAAATCTCAGCACACACGACGTGCTGGGCATCCGCACTTGTCAGCGGAATAAATTTTTCTGACAACATAAATCTGATCCCACTGAGAAACCTTTTTAAAAATACATTATTGACTAAAAATATTTATATGCACCACTTTTCCTGTTAGCAAAGGTAATATATTAACTGCTTTGCCATTACCGCAAGTAACTGTAGGCCTAAGAGAAAATATTTCTGTATGCACGCTATATATCCATTTCGAATTAAAACACTATGCCAGTATTACACTAAATCACAGCAGAAGTCTCAGTCCTAAACAGATCTGGAGTGACACCTGCATTCTAATTTTTTTTTTTTACAAGCAGTTTGTCAATGATGAGACTTTAATGAGAACCACTGCTTTCAAAATATGTAGCTATGGGTAAACATGAAATATCCTCTATTTATCGTTTCAGTTCTTAGTTTTTACTTTACAAAGAATTAAGTGAATTCCAACAGACAGACAGAAGGGGTACAGAAGATCACCTACTTCTTGCCTACCTTAGGATACTAAAACCTTACCTATAAAAACCAACTTATAAAACAACCACAACCCAAAACCTCTCAGAGTCAGCTACCACTGTATTTCTCAGATCAGTTCACAGCTCACTGAGGAAGGATTTACTCCCACTGTCCAGGTGTGCCACCTTAGCCTAAGCAAATTCCCATCAGAATAAAGGAGGGAACCTCCCAAAATACATCTGCCTGTCAGACCTCGGAATGTACTTCACTACATCATGGCAGGCTGCAGCTTTCTGTAATACACGTTAGGGCCTTACTTCACTGTATGACTGGGCTTAGAGAACAGGGCAAAACCGATGGGTGTTAACTCCAGATGCTGTTCTAGCATCAGCATTATAACATCACCAGGCCCCTGCAATCCAGGTATCACACTTATTATCTAACATTAAATGGACACAGAATTGCCTATGCTTTAAAAAAAAAAAAAAACCACATAATTGATACAGAACATCCAAAATATGCATCCAAAATATCCAAATAACAGTAATTTCAACATTTACTTTTATAGACATCCTTAGGAGTTCCAAGTGAACTTTTTCCTGCTCACTGCCCCTTTAAGTTTTCTGCATCACCCCCTCTTTCATTTAATTGCCTGTAGGAAGAATATTTACTGCAGTTAAAAGATGCAGGAGGGAGATTACAATTTGTAGGTAAGTCAGGCAAGGAAGATGCATTTACAACTTTCCTGCTTAAACTACCGCAGAAACCAGTTTTACACAGAGTAGAGGTCCCCTCAGAGTAAGCTTGCTTAGCATGCAAGTACACTATCTGCCTAAACTCTGCTTTTCTGATTAAAGTTTTGTATTTAATTAAAATTGTCTTTAATTAAAATGCAAATATTCTAGGACTTTAACAATAAATTGTTTACACTAGACTGAGAAACAGCCCTCAAAGGCTTTGGAAAAAAAATAGTTTCAATTGCAAGCTGTATATTCAAACTTCACTGCTCAGTGAAAATGGGTAAAGATCCTTTTTTCTCCTATTGGCTTAATCTTTTTTAAACAAATGGAAAGATATCCCAATTTGTATCTAGAATTCACACAGAAAACAATTCCCAAAGTTATTGGCTGTTGAGTAAGTAATTAGGCCAGTTCAAAACATCTATTGTGTTTGAAACAATTCCTTTAGCCAATTTTGCTAGGAAATGATAGTGACACCACAAAAGAATTGCCAGTTAAATGAACGATAGCACAGCCCCTTCCCCGAGCGATAAACACCGAGTGCGCCTGTGTGCACGCAAGGATCCATCTGCATTATCCCTTCACCAGAAACATCCTGCTCAGGGTTCAAAAATAGCCGTTCTGTTTACAAAAGAGCACGGTTTAGATACAGCAGATATATAGCCTGCTCATTTCTTTCTTTAAACAAACAGAGAAAGACTCTGCACCCCAGGTTTTGATTTAGCACAAGGCAGACTATGCGCTCTGCAGCACCAACAGTCCTCTTCTGAATGAAGTATTGTGACTCACAGGTGAATTATCCTTATAACCACCTCATAACCATCCTCTACTGGGAATAAAATCAAGCCTTTGTATTTAATGTGACTTAATATCCCAAAAATACATCTTTGAGAACTTTAATTTTTGTCCAGAGAAACTTCAAACTGAGCTCTTAGCACTTAAGTGCGGTAACAAAAACTACACTTAAGCATGGCTTGGAAAGAAATTTACCAAATCCCAAACCTTCCACCAAAAAAAAAAGTCAACAGTGCTTGGAAGGTTTTACGGTTCATTAGCAAAATACTGCATTATGCTCATCACCATATCCCTGTTCAAACACTGAAGAGCAGTGATATAAGTTAAATGAGGTAGTAACATTTAAAGTTTGAAAAATCCACTTCCAGAAGCCAGTGGAACAAATCATACATGGGAACTTTTTAACTGGAAGTACTAGCTAGAATAATGGTATGAATATGACCTCTATGGAAGTACCATAAAGTATCCTCATTCTTGCAGAGAAATTCTTACAAAGACCCATTTGCTATAAATTTGAATTTCCTAAATTCATTGCAGATCTGAGAAACCAAAATGAAATAAATTACCACAGTTTGACACCATCTCCTTCATCACAGTAATTCCAGATTTCAGTATAAAAGCCATTACTTAACTTGCACGCCATAATTTACACACTCTTTTACACAATAATTTTTGATCCAAGAAAAGATTAATTTTCCTTTTGTAATTATCTCGTGTCAAAGTCTTTAACCTTTTCATCTGAAAAGCTAGAGCTGGATTCCTTCTGGAAACATATGCCCCGAGTTCAGCTCCTCTCTTCACTCCTCCGCAGGAAGAGGCTGGACATCACCAGACAGCAGACAAGGAGAGCAGCCAGGGGCAGTGGTCTGCAAACCAGGGCACCTACACCCACCTACCAACAACAGCTGCTTTCCAAACACTCTACAGCAAAACCATTCATTGTAGTGAATAAACCCTGTGTCAGCCCAACGTGAAGTTGTAAGTACAGCACGAGAACCACCTAAACCACAGCGGTGTGCAACTGCTGATTTGCATAATTTATACAAATTAATGTAGATTCAACAATTAGCATTTCAAGAGGGTTTCCAGTTGCCCAGGGAAGGCTGGTGTGAGCCTGGGCAGCCTCACCTGACATGGTGCCTGTGCCATGGGGTCTGTTCACACACAGGCACCCAGATCATGTCCTTCCCACAACACGTGGTCAAGGTACTTTGTTCTGGTGCTTCTCCAACGTTATGATAAAGACAGAGCAACATTCCATCTTACTAAAATGTAGAGAACTTAGCCAGATCCATACACACTTGCCTTTTCAAAGCAGCACTTTACAGTCACAGGCAGGAAGCCTGGGCTGGCTTCAGCAACTGTGGGCTCACTTTGGGGTAGGCAGCAGCAAGCCCCCAGAAAAACAGGTTTCCTGAAAAAGAGCTGCTCCATCTCCACCCACATTTGGCTCCCCAGTGGACTCCCACCCCAGCAAAGCATCCTCACCATCATTCTTCATCACACAGACGTGGCTGCACCCACATTTCACATTCCCTTCACTTTAGGAACACACCTTTCTGCACCAAGGGCAAGAGGCCACTGTATATGACTACGTGGTCTGTGTGGACTTGCTTCCACCTCAAGTCGTCCAGTAAAATGTAAAAATAAAGAATTCTAAACGATACAGCAATTATGTTCTCCATTCCTAAAAAAACAAGCCATTCTGTTACAGGGCCAGCAATTAGCTCTTCCTTCAGGCACCTCTGCTGCCTCAGGAACAGACTGCTCATTTTTAGCCTGTTTCCAATTCACCCGCTGGCAGAGGTACACAAGAAGTCTCTAGCAATGAAGTTGCAAACCCATGTCAGTATAAATTTCCTTTTTGAGAAGTTTCAATCCTGTTTTATCAGAGAGCAGTGCCTGTGCTGAGGAAAGCCTATAATGATTTCTCTTTTTCAGGCTTATTCTAGAATTGCATCTATTTTGGGGTTTTGTTTAGATCTGTCGCAGCTTTCGTACCGTTGATCATGTTGTTTTTCTAACCCGCCCTGAACATCTGTTGGCTCTTTCTGAGGCTGCATAATCCTGGTTTTTTTCTTTCTCTTATGTATTCCACTGCTATCAGCTGGCTGTTATTCTTGTTTTTTATTTTTCAGTGTACATTTTATTTCTTTCAGTTTGGAAAAAAAATACAGTTTTAAAAGCACTGGTTCTTTCTGGCCTCATCTTATCCTGCACAACAAATTCATACCTGCCACAGTTTTTGTTTTGTTCTGCTGGTTTGTTGGGTTTCTTGTTTTTATAAAAAAAATGCATCAATATAAAACATCAGGTTGCAATAGACCTAAAGGTGGAGTGAGAAGACGATGAAGGATCTTGTTTTCATAATGATAAAAATCAGTACTCATGAAAGATACGGGGCTGGCAGCCCTGCAGAAAACAGAGCGAACACCGTTTAACCACAAACCAGACACACACACTCTCAGCAGGACCACTGCAAGCACTGAAAGGGGAAACAACAGTCAAGCCTTGGCCTCCTCGCCGGGGCTGCCAGCAAGGGCAATAATTAGTGCCAAGCATGGGGGTGGGGTTTTTTTTGACGCTGACATTGGGAACTGTTTGGAGACTACAATTATTTTGCATAGCCTAATAAACAGTTATCAGATGGCAACAGTTCCTGGTCACTACCAGGCTGGACTGCATTCAAGCCTAAGAGAGACATGTATCTCCTCCGCCAGCAAGTCTCCCTACCCAGTGATTACACAACAAATAAGATTTTGAGGTTGACAAGAGTCCCTTTTAGCAGCATTTGGATTATAAAATTGCTCTGACTCACTGCAGCGTATTGCTCCCTCTTAATTAACAGAGCTGAACTTTGTACATGTCTAGACTTCCTCCTGCAGAATGCCAGATTTTGGCCTTCATGAATATCATTTGAAGTCATATTATTTACAGAGCCTTAATTCATTTCAGTCATTTGTTTCAAACATATTTTCCACAGAAAGAAAAAATGCACCAACTGCTGAGCCATTTAATCCAAACTTAACAGTTAAGATGTTTTATTCAGCATTTTAAAAAGGATTGTCTTAGGGAATTTTATGTGCTGCATTTCTAATGTTAACTTTACAGATTGTAAAGTGCCTTGGGATGCACTAGCATGAAAGGCATTAAGGTATTGCAGGATTTAACCAAATGTGCATTGCACTAAAAAGAACCTTTTATGAAAGCACATACAGATAAAAACCACAGTAAAGCTAGTGTTTATTAAGAGATGCTCAGATTTATTTCTTAGAGCAAAACTATTTTCCTCCTCCACTGGCAAAAATGATCCTTTTCTAAATTAAAAAATTTTCCACCAGTACTGACATAAAATTGCTGAAATTTTATACTTTATGGAAGAATGTATTTTCCCATATAAATGTTCAGTCTTAAAAAAAAACCAACTGGATTCACATAAAAAAGGCACTTTTTTTTTTTTAAGTAGGATTTCTGGTTTGTGGGTGGTCGGTTTTTTCCTACTAGTTATTATGAACAAATTAATTAACTATATTAATTAGCTTGGCTATTGTTACAGGATTTTATGGGTACAAAGAAGGATGAATCATACATTTTGATCCATGCTTCATATTACTATCAAAAAGTTGCATTTCAAATACAAGAAAAAGCTTGTACAGCTAAATCCCTTGACACGCCTGGAAATCACAGAGTAGGCTTGTACACCAATCACTTGTGAGAGAGGATTTAATGTCAGTGGGTGAAGTTCAACATGGTGAGAAGGAGCAGCATTAACACAGCCAGAGCAGCCTTATCAAGGAGAGGTGGAGTACTGTATCAGGCTTTATCTCCACCCTTTAAATGGGAGGGTGGATTTGATCTTCACCACCTCCCTCCCCATATTCCACCTTTGTAACACCCAAGTACTCAAACTCTGTGGTCTCAATCCAGAGACTATTACAGCCTGTTAAAAAAGTATCAGTTGATTTTAAAAGGCTACAGATAAAGCCCAAAGAAAGTGTCACGGGTTTCAACTCATAGGACTAAACACAAGATCAAAGTTTAAGTGCAGAATATATATAAGATTATTCAAAAAAAAGAGTAACACTTCTAGAACTCCTATCACTCTGACATCAGAAGAGAAGCAACAAACAACCACTTTATAATGCCAGATCCACCTTTTCATTAAAATTACATTAAAAATGAAACGTGGTGAAGAAAGTTAAAAAGCAGCATATGACTTCTACCAAGGAGGGAAGGATTAGTTGTCCTTTGCATTCTAAGTTTGAAAGTTAATATGACAGTCACAATACCTACTCAAGAGCTTCAGATCTTTTTTGAATGATAGGAACATTTTCTCAAAGGCTTTCAGCTACAAAATAGCCCTCAAACAGATTTGTTTCTCTAGAGCACCTGTAATTCAAAAACAATTCTGACAAATAAAGCTGAAAGCATTAATTTTATTTATAAGTGAAAATTTTCAGATGACTGCCCTGAAATCCAATAATATTCTCCTGTTTCAAGAAAAACAGTGGAGGTATGTCCTCTAATTACAGTGGGTCATAAAACTGAATTAAAGGAAGAAGATACAGTTTTAGCTAATGATGCTTTTTAACTACCTCTCTCATGCCTTTCAAGTACTACGGCATTTTCAGTTACATATTTGCCACATTTTGTTTTCACACAAATGCTTTCTCCACTCAAGTTCAAAGGAAGATCAACCCCATATAACTTAATTCATACTTTCACTATGGGCATCGAATACCCATCTCAGCCTGTTCCTCACAGATGCATTTCCTTGTCAAGAAAATCCAGACAATATATGTCAGCAGAGTATCCTTTGCCAAGCCACAAAGACCACATCTCAGTAACTCTAAAATGGAAGTACTACTGTTTACGTATTTTACACCTGGATTCATCCAGATTTCTCCAGTGCTTTGTCCATGCATTATTGAAAAGACAAACAGTTTTATTGAGCAACAAGCTACATAGCAGGTTGAAACATGCAGTTTTTCTTCCTGTGATGGACTTCAAACTGGGAGACCTGCACCTTCCAACCCTTGGCTGCTCCCATAAAATACACTTTAAGCCCTGTCGAGATCCTGTTGCAGATCTGGGTCTTCCCAGATATACAGTTATCCATGTTTCTACTATTTCCTATCTAACAAAGATGCCAACCAAAAAAGGCTGATGGAGATATTTCCCCTGCCACTGGATGTGCTGAACCCCTGTTCACCAGGCTGCCAATCGAGGCATGACTGCAGTTAGTTTTACTCTGACGTGGTGTAACATACAGTCGTTACTACAGTACAGCCCCTTTCTTAAACCCAGGTTTTTGCAAACTGTGTGCCTGTGTAAGTACAGAAGAGCAAATCTGGGGATTCCATGACAAGCAGTCCTGACTCCCAGACCCAATTTGAGTATCACACTCAGGTATCACTGACTGAAACTGCACCCACATACAGCATCTTTCACCTGACCTCTCTCTTTGTCTATGTGATAATTTTACACTAATCACTAAAACATCTCAGCACAAAGTGTTATGTTATCTCTGTATCTATCTCAATATCTATAATTACTTTCTCTTTTGTAAAAACTAGGACAGGGAGTTGTAGCCCTCAAAGATTACAGATACCCATCTTCCTAAGCCTGACTAAGCCTAAACACACAACAATTATAAGACGGTAAACAGCAGTAATTGTACACTAAATGTCTTTTTAAAGAGCCAAATGTGCACTTAAAGTTTAACTCCCACTCACTGCTGCTCTAGAACAAACAGTAAATTAGTGAATACAAAACTAAAAACTTAAAAAAAAAAAAAAAAAAGCCCTGCAGCATGTTCCTCAGGCAGGAAGTAATTCTATTTTCCCCTCTCTTTTTTAAAACCTTTGTAGACATAATGCAGGATAGTTTCAATAAAGCACTGCCTGCAGTGAAAGCATGTGATGATCTTGCAATCCAAACTAAAGTGTGATAATTACCCTGCATTAATAGAGAAGGGGACACACAGAGAAATAAACGACCCTCACCCCGCAAAGAAGTGCAGCTGCATTCTAATTTATCAACAGTCAGTTTATTACCTTATGTATTTTCAAACAGGGGGTTATTTGCACCTGTATGTCTCAGTAAAGTGCAGCTAGTTTCATGACCATTACAAGCAGTTAAGGCTTCCTCTTTTCACTGGAACAGGTGGCGTGCACAGGCAGAAAACCACTCAGCTATTTTTATCCCACGTGCATCAAAACCAACTCTGAGGTACTGCTCCAGCCCCATTCTCAGTGAGATTACAGAGTCCTAAGACACTGCACAAGTCTCATGATACATTTGCCTTTTGCTGGGTTGGTGGGAGATTGCACTGGGAGTGTTTTGGGAAGGAGAAAATTACCTAGCACGAATGAACACAGAAGTCAGTCCCTAGAAGCGTGATTGAGATGACAGTGGGCATCAAGTACAGGAATAAGGGATTCCCCAACTTCCTTCTGGAAGTGGCCGGACCTGAGCACATCGGAAGAACTTTGTTCTGCCAGGGCCACTTGATAGGCAGAAAACACCAGTTTCCAGAGCCATATTGCCGTGTATACACATATGAACGTGTGTAGAGAGAAGAGGGAAAAGAATTACAAAGTAATAAAATGTAGCTGTGAAATTACACAAACTGATTGTACCTACAGCATGTTACTGTGTGACAGCTCTCCTGACAATTAAAATGAAGAGGCTGTGTGCATTAATGGCAATGTCTAATTATGGTATACATAAAATATACGATAAATATTCCAGCATTCCCAAGAATGTCTGTGACATTTGTCACTAAGAGGTATCATGTTTGCTTCTTCCATGTCCCCACTTACAATACTGAGCACTTAAACAGTAAATTCCCTCCTCCCAGGTAAAAGAAGAACGTTTTAATACTGATACAGTGTTGCTTGGACATATGAAAGCTCTTTGAAAGGTCTTTGTGTATCTTCACAACTGCAAGTTCTTAAAGAGCCTCTAAAGCCAAGTAGCACACCACAGTGTCCATTGTGCAAACATGTAGAGTGAGGCAGACAGAGATGATTGCCCATAATGTTCTACCCAAAGCAGGGCACCCCCTACCTGGGACTCCACATCCACCCTACACCCATCTCACTGGTTGTTGTTGCTATTCATTTTCCAGCAGCTACTACTGTAATCATGTCAGGAGCCAAAGGGGCCACACTGCTCCGTGCCATGCAAATCCGACCAACGGCTACACAGGGATTTCACTGCAGTACAAAAACTGTAAGAACTAACTGTCCTCACCTAAAGCTTCACATGATAGGGGAGGAAGGCAGAAGATATTTTGAAAACTAAGTTTTTCTATTTTAGGAGTAAAACTTGAACACTTTGAGCCTCACCAAAATTCAAGGGTTAGAATACAGGTATTTGTTTTGAAGCATGCCATCACTCGGAACATAGCAGTTAAGCAAATCAGCACCTGTCAAGCCTACTGAACTATTCTCTACTTAACCAGAATTTACATTTAGTTCAGTCAATTAATATAAGCCTTATCAGGTTCATGATAATTAGCACACTTATTAAGAGAAGTAACAGCAGTAGAAATGGTGTCAAAGAAGAGCTTTGTTGTAGTTCGGTTGTTACCACCAGAGACTCCGATCTGATCTCACCTAGTGATCTGCTTGCTCTTGTACTGCCAAGGAGACCCACTTACTCTGCTCTTAAACCAGACAAATTACTGTGACAAGAAGCAGACTTAGGGTAGCTTCCATTCACAGATCACTTTAAGTACTTTACAGGTCATGTGCTATTAAACTACTTGCTTTACCAATTTCTTTTGGCTTATCCAAGGCTAAACTGTTTTAATTGTAGGAGGAGGATTTTTTTGTGTGTTTTGCTTTGCTTTCTCTTTTTTTATTCTTCCCCTCCTGTTTTATTTTTACCATTAATACTTAAGGGCTGTCGGACCAAACATAATTTTAATCAACAAGGGAAAAAGAAATCCACTTTTGCTTTCCTTTGCTTCAAAGATATCGCTGAAATGTACTTTAACACATGCAGACTTCTTTAGGCCAGTATCACTTGGAGCAGTCAATAAGGCCACTTTTCGGTGATTTAAGGTAGTCCTTTAATGCATTAATGGACAGGTACAATTTAGACTCCTCACACAGAAGATGCCCCCTTGCCTGCCATTCCAGACTTTAAGAATTTTGACAAGAACTGTCAAATTCCAGATCATTGTTTATATACATACACACTTTTTTTGTGACTCTCCTTAGCTGCAAGGTCATAAGGGTGTAATTTACAGTGCAGAGTCGTGTTTTAAGTAAATAGTAACTCAAAGCATAATTGCTGGGGTTTTTTCCCCCCAACTTGAACTGAGCATTTTCCTTTTCTCTTAAACTCATAACCATGAAGCCACATCATTATTCTAAATTATTCTGAGAATAAGGCTAAAAGTTAATATACTTTGACAAAATTTGCCACTGCTTTAACAAAAAAGGGAGTATTGTGCTATCCTTCACTTATCACTGTTCTTAACTATTTGATATTAGATAAGACCTGGAGAAAAATGAAATCCATAAATTACACTGTGTGGCATATTCTACATGCAGGCAAAAGACTTTATAGAAGGTGAGATGGTGCTATAAACCAAGAGTCAGATCAGAAATTGAACCTTAATTTTAGATTCCTGGGCTTTTTAACATTCAAGATAGACTGCAAACATTAGTTTAACATTCTCTCTTTCTGTAACCTACAGAAGCAGAGACAATTTAATACAAGCTGAGTTGAACTGTAGTGAAGGTGTTTCCAGGCTATGTTTTTAAGAACATACTTGAAAGACTGGCAGAACAATCCAGCTCTCTGGTATTTTCACAAATTCAAAACAATGAGATACTTAAGACTCTATTCACACGCAAAAGAAATAGAAAAAAAGAAAAAAATGAACAGAGGAAAATGGAGACTTAAATGTCTCTAAGCAGAAGAAACATTTCCCATTTCAACTTTAGCACTTTCCTACTGACATACAGTGAAAGAAGTGCTTGTATATAACCCAGCCATGTCAGCAGTGAAATGAATCTCCAGGCTGTGCAATGATCTAAGAAAATCTGAATGGGCATATGGGAACAGCTCATTTTGCAAGACCTCCGAAACCAACCTACTGATGAACACCGGAGGGTGCCTGACTGCCTGAATACTCACATGCTTATTTGTTGTTATTCTTATTCATTACTGAGTCATTATTATTATTTAAGTGCCAACAATGCACTTGTGAACCAGAACAGATGCAAAATATCCTGTGCTAATGAGAAAATCAAAGCCTTTCTTATATTAGCAAATTCATATTATAGGATCTCTTTATATTTGCCAATAAAGCACAAAAGTAATTAATACAGCAATATTTTCTTATTGTTCATGAGTAAAGCAAGTAAAACTGCTCAGATTCCGCTTTGGCTCTCACCCCTACCAGCACAAAATACAATAAATACTATTGAAGAATTCCTATTAAGACAGCTGCCAAATAAAATACAACAAAAATCTCTCATAAAAGGCTGTTGTCTGTTTATTCAGAGATACAGTCAGTACTCCTCACTGAAAATTAAGTGTGGTACTGCTCTTTCATATTTAAATACGTAATCTGTGTCTTATTGCTGCAACCATCTCACAGGATAATTTTTTAACTGGGGGCTGGAAGATGACATTAGTCCTCAGTGTATTTACCTGTGGGTCCAGCATCACTCTCATTCTTGAATAACAACTAGAACAATACATAACCAGCATATGCTTTTCTCCCCTAAAATTATGCTTCTACATACATGAGGAAGCTGACAAATACTTCCATATAAATAGTTGTGCACACAGAAGGTGCCAGGTTTGGACATTCTCAGAAAGCAGTGATGGATGTGGACTCCAGCCACGTCCAGCACCAGGATGACACCTCCAGCAGTCCAGGTTTGATGTGAAGGAGGGGAAGGCTCCCTGCAACATCAGCTTTCCACAGAACTGCTGTAGCTGTGTCTGCTTCTCATGACTACCCAGTTTTAAAGCAAGGTCACAGATACTAGAGCTACTTCATGTGTCTAGGTAAACCTGCAGCAGAGGACACTTAAATTTAGCTGAGAAAGTTTCCATTTGGGTAAAGTGTTCCCTATCTTGCCCTCAGCAAACCAGCCTGTGCACACTGCCCAGATCTGGCTCCAGAAACTCTCGACCTCAGCAAACATTACCGCCCTTCTCAGGACCATTTTGCACCATGGGAATGCATCACTACCAAAATCACTTTCATGAGAAGTACAGGGTTTTTTCCCTCAATTTCAGTAACGAACATGATTTAAGCACAAAATGACTCAGCCGTGACTGCAGGGCTCAGCAGTGAGCACAGCACTGCTGCAGAGACAACGGCCAGTGGGGAGCAGAGCTAAGTCCTGCTGTCATTTCTCCTAAACATGATGAACAATATGTGAGTCCTAAAGTCTTGTTCAAGAAGCTTTCTGGAGTAACAGACAGGGCCAGTCCGGTGCTGGGAGTCAAATGGGTATAGTTCTGTGTTAACTCTTTGGCAGCCCAAGGGCTGCTGTGAGGGCAGAGCCCAGCACGAGCCCCCTGCTCGCCCCCGCGCTCCCGCTGCATCCGCAACCAAAGCTCGCAGGAGGATCCCTGACCTAGAGAGGAGCCCAACCACACGTTTTCATCAAAACACTCCTACCAAATCAAAGTATGTGGGCAAAGAAGCCAAGATTTCAATGCCAGAGCCAGTAAAACTAAAACGTGTGTCAACAAATGAAGATGTGAATGAAGAAGTTTCATCCTCAGCAAGCCCTCAGAAGGGGGAACTGAGATCCTCAGAATCCGCCTTGACTAAAAAGACACCTGAATGAGCTGGATAGTACCTTCTGTTCAGCATCAGAATCCAAGACAACCTCATGTTCAGAAGACTAAGTCTGGCCCTAAGCACTTAATAGGATTAAATAAAAATGGCAAGATCCTTAAATACAAATAAGAAAACATCTATGAAAAGATCATCTGCTGATATTACTTTTTGAAGGTCTACATGGGAACAGCTGCTAGTTGTAACAGCAGCATCCTGTCAGTGATACACATTTAAACCAAATGAACAAAATACACAAACAATAAACCCAACACCCCCCCTCCCAGCAACAATCGATAAAAAATGCCTGGATTTGTAACTTTCCATTAAATACTAAAATCAACAACCATGCAGCCGAACTAGAAGAGTGTTTTTAAAACCAGTGGAAGTGTGACAGATGAATGACAGTTGATCACAAGTGACAATTCACATTTAAGTCCAGAGGAATGCACAGCTTTCACATCCTCTTAAATCAGCCCTAAGTCAACACCTGCTCATCATCAAGCACGGGCACACCCACAGTGAAGGGCTGTATGTACTCGGGTACCTGCTGAATTCTGCCACGCACACACGTGGCCATGCTGCTACAAGCCACCACTTTCAGATTTTTGACACTCACCCTTTGCCCACATCCCCATTTGTTCCTGGCTGGGTATGTTCTTGGCCAGAACATTTACAGCCCCTGGTATTATCCCTCCGAAGCTGTGATGCATTCTTAACCACAACTTTGAGAACACACTGACATTATAATATACAAACATGTACAGAAGATATACACACTCAGACACACCAGGGGATAAAACAGACTGGGAGGAAACGAGGAACTTTATGTTACTGTCTTTTCTAATGAGACAGAAAGTGGCAGATGTAAAGATTTCATTCAACCGACAATCTCTTTTATGATATGAATAAACTACTAAAACAGATTTAATCCTTTATAAAATCAGATTATAAGAAGCAGACAAAATCACAACTTTATTCAATACGCCATCTTATCCAGTGTGACTAATGCATTATTTGTATGAAGTTAAAGTGGAGCATTGGAAAGCTATGAAATAAATCAAATGCTCTACTTTATGTAATCTCAACAGACAGATCCCATTAGGATCCTACTATGCATAGCTGTTGGTTAAAATCATTGACCAGTATCCTTATAAATTAATCAACTGAGGTAATGCTGGCTTGGCTGTCATCATTTGTTCCTAATCCACATTTAGAATTCACTTCAACTTTTCAAGCCCTTTAGAATAGGTTTATCAATTCTCTCACCCTTGCTTCAGACATCCACCTAACCGTTAATTGTTTACAAAAGACCCGGTACAATGGAACTGTATCTTTTTATGTTCCTTTTCTTTCCACAGATACCAGAGCACATATTGACACTGCGTTATAATTAGTTAGAAAGATATTAAATCTTAACCAAACATTCTAGCCTGCCTCAATTTTTTGATGAGACCTTTTATCATTGAAGTTGAATTTGCAGGCAGATTGTGTGAGTTTACACAAGTGAGAATCGTTACAAAATCTAAAATAAACCTGATCTGGTTGAAATGCAGCTAGGAGAATATTTCTGGTTATAGATATACGGAAGGAAAAAAGCCTCCTAGATATCAGGTTATTTGTGGAGCTCTAATGTGTTTTCAAACATATGACTTCTATGTTATGTCTGTGTATTTTATGCAGTTTCTAGTCATGTTTGTTAGATGTCTGCATGTCATGTACTGCAAGATTCATGAGCAGTCTACAACCAGGCAAAATTCTCACACAACAGCTTGTCTTGCGTAATGGGGAAAGAAACAGCAGAGTGAAGTGACAGGGAAGTGTATTATTTATTATCCTGATGAGGATAACACCCAGTCATGGTCTACAATCCAAACATGCTCAGTGTCCTGCTGATGAAGCTTATGATTCTGAATGAGCACACTGGTGTTTCCCTACACAAATATCTAAACTCTCTTTAATTATATTCCCTTATCTATGATCCCTCCATGGCACACTAAAACTTAAACATTCAGTTTGGGCAAGGGCTCTTTAAAGAGAGAAGGAAAGACGGAGCAGTAACAAAAACATTGCAATAGATTGCATAATATTTCTGGAGCTCTACCACAGAGTAGGTAAAGGTCATCTGCTCCCAAAATGGAATGAGCAAGAAAGGGACGCTGCAGCTAAGTATGGTTTAGAGTTTACTAAATCAATGAAAAACTTCAACCAGCTGCAGTGGCCTCCAGCTCAGCTCTCTAGTGCAAATTTACTGGCCCACAGACAACTACTAAAGCCACAAAGACAGGGCTTCCAAATATGTATAACACCAATCATCTCCCTAATTGCCTCAAAATGATACACAGGATTTCATCAAAATTCATTCCCTTCTTCAAAGACACATTGCTAATTTCAAAACCAAATTCCACCAACATAGTCAAATAAAACACATATATGAAAATACCTCCTACTTTTCAGGGACATAAAATTAGGACCATGACTTGTTTATACTTGTACTTGTTTTTGCTGCCTGTTTTTCCTTGAACCTTGAAGGAAAGGACCTCAGAATAAAATTTTGCCCTGTATTCTTTTTCTCCCAATCACAAGGATGTACTCTTCCTCGTGCTTGCTGAACGCAACACAGTAATTTGTATCCCCAAGTGGTATAAATAGAAAATATGCTCAGTCTAATAACATATGTGAAGAAAACTCCTGCCCAGGGTTAACCAACAAAGCAGCAGCGATCTGCTAGAAACAAAGGCAGCTAGCTCAAAGAGCCACAATGCTTCTGAAAAACTGTACTATTCAGTGAACCATCCAAGATATGACGTTTACTTAAGCTACAGCTGCATATACAAAGCTTTGCTATAAGATCTGGTAAATGACAAGTCTTCCGGAGTAACAAGATGATTCTGTCTCCAAAAGGTCCATGGCCTTCACTATTCAACTATACTAGCAGGGCAAATTGCATGAAGTATACACACTGTAAATATATACTGCCCTTCAGAAGAGTTTCTCTGCTTTGATTACCTTCTCTTGCAGATATGCTCTGCCCAAATCCCACTATTTCTCTTTACAGGCTTGCCTTTCCCCTACTAATATATCTGCCTAGGTTTCTGTCTTCCTCTATCACCGTAAACATTCATAAACATTAAGGGACTTAACCTCATCACACCCCCACGGAATAGGAAAATATGCCCATCAGAGTTAGCAAGCAGTGAAGTGGAACTCAGCTGCATTCCTGACCAACGACAAGTCCTTCTGCAAGTCACTTCTCTCTTCCCATTCCCCACTGTATAAGAAGGGGTGGTGACAATGACTTCTCTGAAAAAATGCCTCAGTCTACCAGTAAAAATCAGAGATGTTATGCTTCTCACTTCACAAAAGGAGGTAAAGCAGAGACATAAATCAACATCGGTTGAAGCATCTGTGGTTAGAAATATCACCCCATTTTTCTAAACATGTGTCTGATATCATCAGCAAAAATGTTGCATCCAACACAAGGATCTCTGTGCATCAGCTATACCACAGACAAACAACACCATTTTGCTTTTCTTGTAGGTAACGCTGTACAAGCAAGCCAGTAAAGGACTATAAAGCTAGAGTGAAGTTCAGAGTAGAGAAAATGTCAAAAGCAGTTCCCAGCTGACACCCAGGAAGATGAAAAAGTGAGCAGAAAGACCAGATAAAGGTAACTACACAGCTGGCCCTCCTCTCTCATGCTTTGCACCTGAACAAAAAAAGGCCAAATTACCACAGAAGTAAATACCATTGCTTCACTTTGACAGACACCAAGTGACTCCAAAGGCAGTAAAGTTGCTAGCCACAGCACCAGTGAGAGAATCCATGTTCTAATCCTAAAAATATATATTCACCTTGATTTCACAAACTTAAGGATGACAACTCTTTCAAGTATTACCAAAAAAAGCAATGCAACTTAGTTCCTTCTCCAAGCATCCACTACCCCTCAGCCACTGGCCAATGCCTCAATCCCTTCACCTACCCCTCTTCAGAGGCTTGGTGAAGACAAATGGGCTTTCCAATGTGCAACCAAGCAGAAAGCCATGAAAATCAAAGGGCTGCTTTTTGAGTAAATATGAGCTCCAAAGCCATTGTCCTCTCCCACAGAGGAGATCTATGAAAATGCTTACTATAGCATATGCACAGTATTCTTTACAGCTCTGCCTCCCTGCTGACCACCAGCCCCAGGGCTCAGGCCGCTTCCCATTACAATTGGCTTCACCACACCCACTGACTTGTATTGGGACTCTTTCAGGGACCCTAACTAATGAGTTTTTAAACACTTGTAGACAGAGAAGATAATTCCTCATCATTATTCTTCATAGGAAACACCAGGAAGAATGTCACTCCATTGTTCTACAGGAAAGAAACTGGAAGAAAAATCACCCCCACATTCAAAAGAGCAGCCCAAAGCTTTCATACATGAACTGGCTGCCCCCCAAGCTATGGGGGTCTCACCTGAGAGTTCAGGACAGGGACCTAAAGCATGTGCAACCTTCTGAAAACGTCTCTGACTCCGGCATCTATGCAGACAAAGAGGTCCATAACCAACAGACATACATTGTTCCAAGGCAGGATTCTCAAATACAAGCATGGCTACTGACAGCAGCATAGAAACAGACTCACCTAAACACTGTATTACTGCAGGATCTCAGTTTCCCTCATGACATGAGACTGAAATAAATGGGAACTGGAAACCTTGATGATAGTTTATGTTTAAAGCTTTGCATTTGCTTTCTCTACTGAGAGTTGTGTGCTTTTTTCCTCACAAGAGAAATCTTGACCTAAACCAGTAATAAAGGACAAAAAAAAAAAAAAAAGAACAAGTAGACTTACATAATATACTGTTACCCTCAGACATAAAAATATTTTAAATAAAAACATTCCATTATGAAGCCACCTTCTCAGCACAGATCATAAGCCACCAAGGACTGCTCTGGTTTTACCCAGTGTCACTTTCAGGTGTCCATCACTTTGCAGGATGCAGATACCATCACCTATCAAAAGAGCCTACACTTGGATGTCCAAGAAAACTTTTGAGCTACAGCAGAATCCTGACAACAGTCCATGTAAATAAAGTGCCAAATGGAAAAGCACTAGTCTCAGTAGTAAGTCATCTGCAGGTTTGAGCCCCAGGCAGTGGCAATGTAGAGCTACAGAATTTACTCATTCCACAACACCATGTACACCCACAGCATACAAAAATAGCTATTATAATACTTGTTAAAGGAACAACTGAGTGATTTTTAACTTGGTGCTCTATCTTGTTTTCTTCTTTGCTGGTTGTTAATACCCCACCCCTATAACTACATATAATTATGAGTGGGCTATTCATGTCTTACTATAAGTGGTAGCACCATGCAGCATGTGAGTCAGGAATCTGAACTGCTGACTACAGCTCCTCACTAAACAAGTCTTACACACCGCACATAGTAAATGGCATTCCCTATTCTCTGCTCCACCTACAAGGAAAATCATTTTCCAGTTGTGGTATCATCTCCAACTCTCCTTAAAACTCACCATCCCAAACCACATGAAATAAGGATTGAATGATAATCTCCAGTAAAAAGACACGAATCAACAGCTGAGGTCACAAGGAAAACATTTCCCAGGTAAGAGTTTTCTTCTCTCAGTGGCTGGGTTCGAATACATTCATAAAATGTTATTAAATGTGATATAACATTTTACTGAAGAAACTACTGACTAGACCTTTGTTTAAAAGTCATAACAATTTATGGTGTTGATCTGCCATGTACAAGTTGAGAAATAGTCTCTTCATGATAAAACAGTTTGTAACAGCTGGGAAGTTTACTGCAGGAAGTTTTGGGTTATTCCCTTAGCTAAGCTCTCCAGCTCCACATTCCTTTTTCAGCACTATGAGCCCAACCTTGTAAACCCATCAAACTGATTGCACTCAACAGCAGTCCTGTTGAAATTCAGGAGCAATATACAATTTTTGTAAAGTTTCTGTGAGACGGGACTCCAGTACAGTGTATTTGAAAACAAGCCCTCCAGCTCATTCCCCCACAATTTCCTCACGAATGAAGATTTAACATCATATGCCCTTCATGAGACTCTTTGGTCAAACTGTCTCATCAGGAGTTATTCAAGATGGAGCTTAAAAGCTATTGACACACACACTGCCATCCTTCCTCTCATTTTTTTAATCTCTACAGTTGTCCATTAGTCAGGAGTAATGTACCTTCTGACCTCTGACCAAAGCTATTAGAACAATTTAAACAAATATTTTGGTTACAAAGCATCAACACAGAACATTCAGTAACAATAAAAGGATGAAAGAGCTGTCTTTCAGAGTCACTGTTGTGACTTCCAGACCACGTTATATTATGAGTGGTCTGGAAGGTTATACTAACTTGACATCTTACTTGATTTACTGTCTACTTTAGCAATGCTTAAGAAAGAATTTGCAACATTGCAAGCCCAAGAATTGTGGCACATTTTCAGTTTTCAGTGTTAATAGATGTTTGATGGCTTTAGAAAATCCATTCTGTTAACTGCAATCAAGAGAAGAGATTCAAGCTTGCCTCTCCATTTTTCTTTTCTTTCCATAAAAGAAAGGCAGTAAATTTGAATTGGACAGGTTCAGAATTGGGCTCTGAGGAGTTTTTCCACATGCATAGTGTTAGGCATGCGCAGAGTGCCTTGCTGATCCTGGTCATTAGAGAGTTGCTCCACATTTAAAGAAGTCTGCCTCTTGGCCAAAACGGGCAAATCAAGGACCCTCTCAGGTCACCTGGGAGCACCTCCACTGGCATCACTGGCTACTGGCTCAGGCCCAAGCTGGAGGAAGACATGGCTCCTTTATGGTATTTATTGACTATATACATTTAACAGGCATCCAGGAGCCAAACCCTTCAAGTCCTTGACACAAAAATAATTCCGTTGCCTCAAATTAAAGGCACAGGGGAAATACAGGATAGGGTCTGTCTGTTTAGATGCTTATTCTGTATTATTCTTATATAGAATATATTCTATATTCTATTATAAAACGCTTTCTACAATTCCTCTAGATTATCTTTAAAATGAGATTTAATATTTGTATTCTTTCTGGCTGCCCAACTATTTGTGAAATCACATAAAACTGCTGTAGATTTCAGGGAAATGGATGTGTACTATACAGTCAAAAATAACATCAGCTTTCATTACCAAATACGTCAAAAACTGGGGTTTAGTCATTAGTAAAAGACATTGAGCATCTTGGGAGTGATCAAGAGCCCAGTTTGCTGAAACTTAACTTGAAATCAGAGTAGTTTTAATGGGACCACTTGTGTACTTAAAACTACATACCTGTCTATGAGTCCTGCTAAATTACAGCCCATGTGCTTTTTTTAAGTTTAGAGCAAATTTTATCCCATTTCACAAGGCTGGGCATTTTTCTTTACCCAGATAAAAAGAGAATTTGGGCCTCATAATACAAAAAGCATCACAACACTCCTTCCACAACGCTAGAGCGTATTGTCTCATTCCTAAGAAGCCCAAAAAGACCAGCAGTGTCCCTCTATTTTTCCAAAGACCATTTAGTATATTTAACTTAATACTTTACAGAATGTCACATTTTCCACTTAAATTATTTAGTAAATTCCAGGTAGCAGAAGTATTCTTGTCAGACAAAAGGAATAATTTTGCTTTACTGAAGGACCTGCATCATAGTACCATCTTTTACTAGAAAAGAAAAGCCCAAACAATATAATTGACATTCATGTACAAACTGCTTAAATGCTCTTAAGTTCTGCCTGGCTTCAGAATAGCTGAACAGTATCTGAAGTATCTACTCTCCATCCCAATTTGTATATTTTAAAAGTCATTAAATTCTTGAATGAATCATTAGGAAAACAATTCAAATGCTGTTAAACTGATAGTAATTTTGCCTCATAGGATAGATGTGAGCTTAATGTTTGCAAACAGCCAAATTCTTTTAAGATTTACACTCCATGGAGTTCAATATCAGCCAGGGAAGAATTACTAAATCAGGATGTACTTCAAGTACAGGTTTTGGCCCAAGACTATTTTTGGTCTTCTTCAGCTGCTTGTTTTGACAGCATCTAATCCCCCTCACACACCCACCAGCAGCCACACAATCCATCCATTTACACTTTCAAAGCAAATTGAAAATGAAACATTCTCAAATAATTACTCGCGGATGTCTGTAATACAAATCCAAAAAGCAACTGCAATTCAAATGTAATATTTCTTATGGAAAAGAAAGGGAGGGGGAGAAAAACCTTACAGAAATCCATTCAAAATGTGACTTTTTCCTACACTAATGCTCTCCCCATCACCCCCTAAAAAATTTAAAAAAAAAAAGAAAAATTAAATGCAAGTCCCAAAGACCCTATCTACTCTATTTCACACACTCCCATCAGAAACACAACACACGTTCTGAAGACTTTTTATTTAGGGAGTCATTACAACCCTGGTGAAGGAATAGTAACTGAGGTGGTCTTCTGCAGGGGTACAAGGCAAAGTGGGAAGAGGGAAGGTGGGTGAAGAGGGGGAAATAGCCAGGGCTGGAACTGAAACAGTTCACCTTTGTCTGGAGAGCAGGATCACCCCCTCCAGGTTAAGGGCTATGCTGAAAGAGCGCGCTGCTGTGACATGCAGTGTGTTTCTGCATTCACACAGGAGAGGAACCTGGCCCACAGATGGCCTGTTCTCAGCTTTGTCAGCCACAAACAGACCTTTGAACTTTCTATTTATATAACAGTTTAGTGAGTTTAAGCCTCTTCCTGTATAACTGGCAGTTTCTGGTTTTGCTGTAATTAGGCTACTTGTGATACATAATATAAAGAAGAAAAAAAACCAAGAGGCTTGTTCCTCTGCAGGGAGAAGTCTTCCTCGTCGCAACCACAGGGCTAACACCACACTGTTACCTGCTCATCTTATTTCCCCTTGCCAGGTTTTGATTTACATACCTCAATACGCACTTCTGCGCTAAGTATTTTCTCAACTTCCACTTTTTTAAAGAGTGGGGGGACTTAGAAATATTAATACCTATGACAATAAATATAACATAAACCAAGAATTTCTCTGCCTTTGTGCTAGTGAGGAATATATATTCCGGGGTGGTTGGGTCTTCGTTGGTTTTGTTGTTTCCCAGCTGCTGATTAATGACACCACCTTACTCCGTAAGCAGGTTCAAATCTAGCCACATGGTCCCAGGACACAGCAAGATTTCATTTACTTGGTTACCACAGACAAGCATGGAAAGTGATTTAAAAGATGAAATTTGATTTTTAACAGCAAGTGGTCCCCTTGGTGCTCACAGGCATTCAAGCTTTTCATTATATCCATCTCCCTTCCTTTGTCCCTCATAGAATAGCTCATATTAAATGCAAGCCCAGGTGAACACTTCTTATTCATCCAGGAATCATAGTAGACTTCAGCTTTGGCCCTTTCATCTCATCCTGAGTTTACATTCATTTAAATTGCTTTGGATATTTTTCAGTTTTTTCAAGTCTGGCAAAACATCTACAGGGATATTCATTGCCTTATTTTATACACTTTACCCCAGTGTTAACAAAAATCCCCACAACAACTCCCAGCTACCCTCCTAGTCACGTTCTTGATGAAGGTTCAATGAAGCACCTCATTCTTGTACTACTGTGATCTCTCCTAATATGGGAAACTAAAGGGCTGATTCTACAGTTTGTATCAAGACAAAGCTCCCACTAACCATCCGGAAGGCCAGGTGAGAATTTCAGCACATGTATAGCGGCACTGCATGCTGTAACAATCACAGCTCTCAACAAAATGTTTCAAGAAGTGACACAAAAATGTACCTCCACTGGAGGTGGGGGGAAATTAACTGTATTTTTCCCATCAACCAATAACTTTTGCGAAGTCATTTCCTGGCATAAAGGCAAGGTAGAGAAAGTTTACCTTTACACCTTTTCATCAGATTAAAAAAAAATTTCTGCTCAAGCTATATATATTTTTTTAATATATTTCTCAGGCTAATGATGTTTCTGTTGTACTTTGCATACAGATAATACAAACACCCACACACACAGTAGGCCTGAGCTTGCCTTCTTGGCGATTGCAGCACAGATTAGCAGAAGTTTTGGGTTTGCAAGGAATGCAGAAGAGGGTCCCTAATTGCCTTATAAATGCTTGTGAAACACGTTTTACAAAGGCCAGCTTACAGGCAGAAGGAGGGCAGCTTCAAAATAAGAAGCAGCAATTCCCACATCATGTTATGTATACTTATTTGCAAATATTACGAAGCAACCACACCATATTGGATACACAGACAAAATTAATAAATCTTGATGGATGAGCATGCATATTTCTGGGTGTGTAGTGATGATGTATGTATAACGTATTACATACATACACACGTTTGTGGACAGATGAGCTGAATTCAACTCTCTGTAAGCTGTGCAACTACTTGTCAGAGACAAAAATATTTACATGTACCATAAAATACACGTCACATTTGTGTAGACATGAAGATTATGTACCCACGTATCACATATGCACTCGCATATACCAATTGGATTATTAAAAGCTAAATGCAACTTGATCTCTGCAGTGAGCCTGTGTGAATGCCTGTGCCACATAGAGAGTTTGAGCAGATATCAAACTGTTTGAAACAGTCAAAGTAAAAATGTTCTCTCCTCATGAACCCTAAAACCACTAAAAAGAATACACTGCACAGTACAACAAAAAAAAAAGCAAATGGAATTTCTAGAATGAGAGGCAATACGTTCATATTTTATGGAAAAACCGAGGCACAAGAATTCCCTTCTTTCTGATGCACATCTCTAAATCCACATAAAACCATAGTCAAATGAAAGTAAGTTATTAAGCAAACACTAAAACTCAATACCTATAATGTGCTTAGTATTTGAACTACACCCACATATTGGGTTGTAACAGCTTCTATTAAATTAATGATGTTACCCACATTATAAATTAGGCAAATTGTATGCAAATATTATTTGAGTGGTAATACGGTGGTTATCAGTTGTCTGCAAAATAAATTAGTGTAGCAGAGTAAAGATAGTGTGGTAGAAGCATAATATTTAATTGAGCACTAATTTTATTGTGATTATTACTTTTAAATAACAACAGCGTGATTATTAAAAAGATGTAATACAATGGATTATGCAGAGCTGATAAAACAAGCACATGATTCAAAACGCCTGCTTACAGATTAATATTGATATAGTGTAATTTATGGTTGTGAGGATTTACTCCCAATTGCTGTAAAATGGAACGTGACAGGTATTTGGTTCTGATTACCATGGATTTGCAAGTATAGCTGTTAGACTGTGTTTGGCAAAATGATAGTTATTAACAAGATATATTACCTTTTTCCTAGACATACCTTTATATTATCAACAAAGTAAAGTAAACCCTCTCCAAAACACGAAGTCCAAATCCACATGCATACACACATATCTGTGTGGCATTTACAGATCAGGATCACAAAATACAGTATTTTAGTCTCTTCCTTCCTTGGCAAACTGCACTCCAGCCTAAAAGCGTTTAACAAAGCAGTACCCAACCCCTGAATTTCCCCACGTGTAGTTAGGGAATTATATTCGGTAAATTGAAAAGTAAAGAAAGAACCAATAAAACCAGCCAAAGAATAAGCTTAATCTCATTAACCTGCCAGGGAAGTGACTAAATACCTACCCAATTTCTAACTTTCCCAGCTACTTGTCACCCATCAAAAATTCCTTAACATTCACTTTGATAACAAGTTTACAATGCACTTAAACAGATGCACCGACCTTTTAAAGGTGTGCACCTATTTGCAGAGCAATATAAACCTAAAATTCCACTCTTAAAAGAAATTGAAAGAAAGAAAGAAAAGAAAAATTAGGCAGAGACGGGCAGGAAAAAAAGACCTGTTATAATATCACGGGTACTGATCTTCCCACTTCCAAAACTAACTTCAATAACGCTTCATCTAGAATAGGAAACCAGCAAAACCAGCAACAGAAGCCCCCACACCGATCAGGGCTACAGCCGAACTGTGCCACACAGCAAAACTACAGTTGCGGTTCTCCCCGTGAAAGGAACATTGTCAGTGACAGCAGTAAACACAACATTAGCAAAGCCGCGATCCCGGGGAACATCGCCGCCCCTGCTCGGGAGGGGGCTGCCGCCGCTGATCGCAGCCGGCACCCGGCACCTCTCGGCGCTCCCCTGCGGGCCAACTTCGCCCCCCGCCGCCGCGCTCCGAGCGCTGCTCCCCAGCTGGGGCCGGCGGCG